>PVLA01001920.1:165480-309076 GCA_004027455.1 Hydrochoerus hydrochaeris
CCATGAGCTCTCCCATTTCTCTCACATTATTCACAGAAGGCAAAACCCCACAATCAGTCCTCACAAAGGGGTTATCTAGAGGGCCTCCAGCAACCCCCCTGGAGTCTCCACCCTCGACTTCATATTGAGCATTACATAAAAACATACACATGTGAACTACACAAATTACAATTATCAGTACAAAACATTTCAAGATCCCGCGCCCAATTCCCACATGCGGTGTCCTTTTCCTGGAGAAGCAATTGTCACAAGGCGTGGATGGACTAGGACGCGGCATGGACAGAAAAGGGCGCTGCAGGGTTCCTTCTGGGTTACCAGCTGCTCAGAGGCAGGAGAGAGTTTTTGACCAAGGAACCCAACCCCAGGCTACTACTACAGGTTCTAGTTGGGCCCCGAGCAGGCTGCCTGGAGCAGCCACCTGGGCGTGGGACTCCTTCCTGACTGTCCTCCTTTCCCCTTGGGTGGCAGAGGAAGGATATCCTCACAGAGCTGACCAAGAGCCAGAAAGTTTTCTCAGAAAAGCTGGATCACTTGAGTCGCCGTCTTGCCTGGGTCCACGCCACTGTCTACTCCCAGGTGAGTAGGTGTGGCCTTAGCCAGTGTTTGCCCCTCCTCAGTCTTACCACAGGCCATGGGCTGGGCGGGTTGGGCCAGGACCCTGATGCCCCTGCCCAGTTTGGTCTGTCTCTCCTTGCCTGTCCTTCCACCCTGCCCTTCCTTCCCGTCCTGACCCCTCCTCTCTGAGCCTCACCTTTGCCACATAATCCTGACTGCCTGCCACCTGCCACCTGCAAGGCTGCTGGTCTGCTTCCTGCCCTCTCTCCTTCACTTACTCATTCGCCTGTGACACAACCGCAGAGGCTGAAGTGTGCGGAGTACCTTCCTGGACACTGACGGATAGCCAGGAGCCTGCAAGTCCAGCCTCTCTCCTGCCAGGGCACTTGGCAGGTGGGGGACACAGGACAGATGTATACTCCTGCTGAACCCAGGCCCCAGCCTCTCCCAGCCATTTTTCTCTTCTATCTCTTCTGCATCTGCCACCCGCAGTGGTGCCCTGGGGTTGTCTCCAGGTATCTGTGTCTCATTGCCACCCTGCCCACTCTGCTGGGTATTCTCCTGGTGGTTATCTTCCCAGACCAAAGCACCTCCACCCTTTACCCACTTCTTCCTCTCTTGCTGCCACAGGCATCCTTTCTTCAGCCCTGTGAAGATGATCACTTCACACCTGTCCACCTCCTCAGGCAAACTGACCACCTTTTCCCATGCTCTCTTCATAGGACCTGTGCTTTCCCATCACACTGCCTTTTTTAAATTGTGATTAAAATATGCATGACATAAAACCTACCATCTTTAGCTAGGAACAGTTTCATGTACATGTAGTCCCAGCTACTTGGAAGACAGAGGCAGAAAGATTTCTTGAGCCCAGGAATTGGAGACCTACTCTGAACAACATAGTGAGATCCCAACTGAAAAATATATTTTTTTAAATTACTATTTTGAACCAGGGGTGGTGGCCTCTAGTCTCAGCACTCAGGGAGGCTGAGACAGGAAGATCACTGAATTCAAGGACAGCCTGGGCTACAGAGTGAAACTCTATCTAAAAAAAAAAAAAAAAAAAGGGAGGGGGCTGGGGATTTAGCTCAGTGGCATAAGCGCCTGCCTGGCAAGTACAAGGTCATGAGTTTGATTGTTGGTACCAAAAAAAAAAAAAAAATATATATATATATATATATATATATATATATATATTTATTTATTTATTTATTTTTTATCATCTTACCAGATGGGAATGAAAACCAGAGCCTCGGGGCCTCATATATAAGCTCCACCACTAAACTGCATCTCATATATGCAGACAGCTTAGTTTTGGGTTTTTGTTTTTTTTTTTTTTTGAGATAGGGTTTTGTTATGTGCTATGTAGTTCAGGCTGGCCTTGAACTCACTGCATAGTCCAGGCTGGCTTCAAATTCCCCTACCTCAGCCTCCCAAGTGCTAGGATTACAAGCATGGGCCACCATGCCAGGCTTTTAGTTATTTTTAAATGTCAAATATATTCACAGCATTGTACATCTCCAGGACTCTTTTCATCTTGCAAAACAGACACCTTGTACCCATGAAACAGTAGTAACCCCTAGACCTCCTTCCCCTGCCCTCCAGTAACTGCTGTTCTGTTTCCTGTCTCTGCGGATTTGATTACTCTAGGAACCACATCAGTTGAAATCACGTGGTATTTAGCTTATTTCACTTAGCCTAACCAGCCTAACCAGGATGTCCTCAAGATTCATACTCTAGTTTATGTCAGAATGGCCTTCTCTTTTAAGGGGAAATAATGTTCACCTGTATATATTTACAGACCATAATTTTTTTATGCATTCACATGTGGACAGGCAGTTGAGTTGGTCCCACAGTTTCACTATTATGAGCAACACGGCTGTAAACAGGTGTACAAAGATTTTTTCGGGACTCTGCTTTCGATTCTTTCAAGTATACACCCAAAGTGGATTGCGGATCATGTAGAGTTGGTCTGCTTTGAATTTAAGAGGAGCTGCCTTACTGTTCCCACGGAAGCTGACATCCCACCAGCTGGCATAAGTGTTGTAGTTCCTCCACATCCCCACTAAAACTTTTTTCTCAAGGACCTGTGGGAATAACTCACTGTAGTTTGGGTTTGCATGTCTTATAGCAGACAATGGTGAGCACATTTTCATGTGTTTATTGCCATCTGCATGTCATTTGTGGGAAATGTCTGTTCAGGTCACTTGTTCGTTTTTAAATTGGGCATTCGAGCTTGAGTTGGAGGGCTCTGCTTATATTCTAGATCCTGACCCCCATCTGGTTGATGGTTTGCAGCTGTTGCTTCTGGATTCCGAGTTGTCTTTTTACTCCTGATTCTCTTTTGATGCAGACTTTATGTCTTGATGCGGTTCATTTTATCTGTTTTTCTTTTGTTGCCTGTGCTTTTGGTGTCAGAGCTAAGAAATCATTGTCAAATTCAATGTCATAAAGCTTTCACTCTATTTTCTTTTAAGAGTTTTGTGATGTTTTATGACTTTAATGTGACTTATGTTTATGACTTTTATCCATTTCATGTTAATTCTTGTATATACCATAAAGCGAGAGTTGCTGTATTTTTTTTTTTTTTGCATGTGCTACCCAGCATTCCTAGTGCATTTTCCCACAGAGTACTCTGCACCCTGTTGCCAAGATTAATCTGTCATGTAGGTAAGGGTTTGTTTCTAAGCTCTCTATCCCATTCCAGTGTGGTCTGTGCTAGTACCATAGTTTTGATTACTACAGATTGGCAATAAGTCTTTGGTGTTTCATTTTTATTTTTATTAGGCCATGTTTGCAGTACATGATAACATTCATTATGGGGGAGCTGATATGTGTAAATAGCACATTTTAACTCCTTTCATTCCTACAGTTTTGAAGTCCAGAAGTAAGAAATCTCCAGCTTTGTTCTTTTTCTAGCAGAATGTTTTGGCTACTTGAGGTCCTTTGAAATTCCGTGTGAATTTCTGGATACATTTTCTGCAAAATACATTGTCGGGATTAATAGAGATTTACACTGCATCAGTGACCCCTTTCAGCATCATGACAATATTGTGCTAACAGTCCTTGAGCACAGGGGGTCTTTCCATTTATTTGGATCTTTAATTTTCTGTTTTTTTTTTTTTTTTTTTCGAGACAGGGTCTTGCTAGGTAGTTCAGGCTGGACTTGAACTCACTATGTAGTCTAGGTTGGCCTTGAATTTGCAGTGTCCCTCCTGTCTCAGCCTCCTGAGTACTGGGATTACAGGTGTGTGTTACCATGCCTAGCATGAATCTTTAACTTCTTACAGAGACCTTTTTTTGTTTTTCAGTATAGCTTCAAGTCTTTTACCTCCTTAAGTTTACTCCTAAGTTTTTTTTTTTCTTTTAATGCTGGTTTATTTTATCTTATTTTTTTGAGGTGCTGGGGATTGAACCTAGGACCTTGCACATACTGGGCAGGTGGTCTGCCACTAAGCTACATCTTTAGCCCTTGATGCCTTTTGTGTCTTTGAGACAGGGTTTCACTGTGCAGTTGAGGCTGGCCTTGAACTCACTTTGTAGCCCAGGCTGGTCTTGAACTCCCAGTAATCCTCTTGCCTCAACCTTTTGAGTGCTGGGATTGCAGGCATGAGCCACCACACCCAGCCCTTTGATGCCATTTTAAATGGAATAATTTTGTTGGTTTTCTCACTGAATTTCTCATGTAAGTGTAGAGAAACAGTTGGTTTTTATGTGTTGATTTTGCCTCCTGCAAGTTTGCAGAATTTGTTCTAACAGTTGTCCTGCTGATGTGGAGCAGGATGTTGGGAGTGGCCTTTCACAGTGCCTCTCACAGCTGCTTTGCTTTCTGTGTGCTCACCTAATATCCTATTAGTAAGGGAGTATGCATATGAGGTCTGCCCTCAGCCACCCTGCCCCCGTCCCTCTCTTTCTCTTTCTCTGTCTTGGCCCAGCACAAGGCTCCTTGAGGCTTGAGATGGTCCTGCCCAGGTCTCTTGTGAGCCACCTTGCGCCTCCTCCAGCACCATGTGAGCTGCATGCTATGTGCCTGTCATCCCACCTCACGCAGAGCCTCCCTGGCCTTGGGCAGCAGCAGGATGTCCAGGATCCTCGTGGACCAGGACAACTCCTCTCAGCCGGTCCTCATGTCCTGTTGGGCCTTGGGTTTCAGGGCTTTCAGAGTGTGAGTGTAAAGTGTGGCTTTTGTAGATTCTAGCCCCGCTGTGTGGTCCTCAGACTCTGGCAGGTACGCCATGAACCACAGGGCTGTCGGCAAGTTCCATCTAGTTTCTGAGACCTCTTCTGTTGGTGGTCACGCTGCGCCCTTTTCCTTCCGGTGTCTACATAAAACTGCACTAGACTTGTCCACGCACCTCTGGTCACACATGCAGGTGCCTTGAGCCCCACTTGTCCTAAGCTGCACTCCCCTGTGCCCCACACCAGACCAACCTGCTTCTCCTTGTGCTTCTGACCGCCATGGAAGCTCCACCACTGCTGGATATGTGGGCCTCATTCTTCTTGTTTTGAGATAGGATCTCACTGTGTAGGCCAGGCTGGCCTTGAGCTCATGTAACCAAGGCTGGCCTTGAATTTGTAGCAATCCTTCTGCCTCAGCCTCCCAAGTGCTAGAATTATAGGCATGTGCCACTGCACTCAGATGGAAATGTGGACCTCGTTTTTGGTGTGGCCTTTCCTTAACCCCCACAGCCCTCAGTTCTCACCACTCAGCCCTATCACCTGCTTCCTTGAACCTGAGATTGTAGCTTGCTCACTAAGTAGGTTCCACATACACTAGCCCCTTTCCCCCCGCCCATCCTGCGCGCCCCCTCCTCACTGGACAGTGCTCTAACACAGCTTTCTGGTCATGGCTTTCATTCAGCTCTTACAAAACAGCTGCAGCCAGGTATGGTCTAGCACTCTAGAGGCTGAGACAGGAGGATTACCTAGAGTTCAGGGCCAGCCTGGACTACAAAGCAAAACCCTGGCTCAGAAAAACAAAACGAAACCAAAAAAACCTCCACAACTAAAAAACAAAGCATTAGTTAGCTCTGACCTGGGTCACGGTGTTATCTCTCTAACTCCATGTATCCCTCTTGCCTCCCGAGGACTTGATTGTCCCTATTTGTGCCACTGTACACACTTGTGGCAGTCCAGGTACAGTTCTGACATCCTGGGCCTGAAGAGGCCTTCCGGGTCCCCGGAGCAGACTGCGTCCCACGCTCTTTCCAATGAACAGCACCCCGTGTGCGCCCTGCAGGAGAAGATGCTGGACATTTACTGGCTGTTGCGCATCTGCCTGCGGACCATCGAGCACGGGGACCGCACAGGCTCGCTCTTCGCCTTCATGCCCGAGTTCTACCTGAGCGTGGCCATCAACAGCTACAGTGCTCTCAAGAATTATTTTGGCCCTGTGCACAGCATGGAGGAACTCCCAGGTGACAGGGCCATTCCAGCCTGGAGGGGACAGGAAAAAGGCCTTGGGTGTGAGCCGCAGGAGCCCTGATCTGAGCTGCCCATGCTGGTAGCTCACATCCATTCAGGAAGGAACCAGTGCCCCTCCTGCATGTACTCTGCCTGGAACCTGTACTCTGTGGAACCAGCAGCTCCTTCTCAGTGCTGGGCAGAAGGCAGATGGGTGGAGGCCCCTGGCCTTCCTTTCCTTACTGGGACTGCTAAACAATTGCTGTCGTCCAGCAGTCAGCCAGCCCCCTGCCCTGCCACCCTGGCACCTGTCATGGAGCATGGGAGTGCAGGGTGGGCAGAGTGATTGTGTTTTACATCAGAGCAGAGGGTGGGCCCTGCAGGAAGCAAACAGAAGGCTACGCAATGCTGATTCCAGCTCGGGCCTGGTGTTTTCTGTCTGGATCAGGCTGTGAGCTGCCAGGCCCCAGCCTGCCCAACCCTGTCCTGCCCCAGACCTCAGTGTCTTCAAGGACAGTACTATGGGAATCAAATCTATACACTGAGATGGGTGTGAGCCAGGCTTGGGTCTCTTGCCAGTATCTGCCTTCTTCCCAGAATAAGGCTGTGCCTTTGCCCTTCCTCAACTGCCAGTGAGTGCCTTGCTCGATGTCCCCAGGTACCAACCTAGGTCCAGACTGGCCTTTAAAGCCTGCTCTGGCATCTGAGCCTGGAAACCCTACCAAGGGACAGGCTGGCCTCTGGAGCCCCCACTCAGGGCTACCAGTTCTCACTGCCCACCCCTGCAGGCTACGAGGAGACCCTGACTCGGCTGGCTGCCATCCTTGCCAAACACTTTGCCGACACACGAATTGTGGGCACTGGTAAGGTGCCCAAGGGAGCCCAGGAGGGGCTGGGATGGCATGTCTGGGGGTGGGGATGAGGCAGGGTCCTCATGTCAGGTACCTCCCTGCTAAGTAAAGCATGGGTCTGTCTCTGCAGATATTCGAGATTCGCTTATGCAGGCCTTGGCCAGCTATGTGTGTTACCCACACTCCCTGCGGGCTGTGGAGCGGATTCCCGAGGAGCAGTAAGCAGGATGGGTTGGGGGCATACATTCTTCCCTGCCCAGCACCATGCTCGGCCTCACCCCCACTTGTGCCTACCACCCCTCACTGTCACAGGCGTGTTGCCATGGTGAGGAATCTCCTGGCACCCTATGAGCAGCGGCCCTGGGCCCAGACTAACTGGATCCTGGTGCGGCTATGGAGGGTAAGCCTGCCCTAGGGGTGGGGCCGGTAGCAGGTGGAGAGTATGCTGCCCCACTGACCCCTGCTGGCCCCACCCCCAGGGCTGTGGGTTCGGGTACCGCTACACACGGCTGCCACATCTGCTGAAAACCAAACCTGATGATGCCAATTTGCCCAGCCTCCAGAGTGAGTACCTGGGTGGCCAGACCTGTAGGCGAGCTGGTGGTCTTTGCTCATCACCCTGAGTTCTTCCACACTTCCCTTCCTCCTAGCCCTTTTCCTAGACTTGTGGCATGTTCCAGACACCCTGCCTGTGCCCAGGTTTCCTTTCCTGGCTTGCTCCCAGCCCCAGGGTACCCTGGGACTGCTCCCTCTGGCTCTGCTGTTCCATATGTACTCTTTGGACCTGTTACTCTGCAGGGGTCACAGTGAAAATTGCCACAATTTCCTGAGGGTGCTGGCAGTGCACCCTTGGCAGTGTCCCTTGTCCTACATGCCATCTCCCTGACTCCCAGCCTTGTCCCAGCACTGTCCTGCTGCTTTATTAGCTATAGGAACCAGATCTGGAGCTTGGCTTGGGCCTTGGACCACTGAGTCAAGAGGGGCACAGAGCCGGTTATAGTGGTACATGCTTGTCATCCTAGCGTTCAGGAGGCAGAGGCAGGAGAATCACTGCAATTATGAGGCTAGCCTGAGTACATAGTAAGTCCAAGGCCAGTCTGAACTACATACTAAGGACCTGTCTCCAAAAGCAAAAAAAAAGGTGTCAGGGGGCACAGGCTGGAGGTGACCAGGGTGCCTGAGGGTGCACCTGGGCACATGGAGCTTCCTTGAGTAGAGGACATTTGCCCAGGAATAGAGCTGTGCCCTTTCTGCTGTGTCCAGCAAAGTTCTTTGAGCCTGAGCACTTTTCTCTGGCCTGTCCACCTTTGTCGAGTGCCTGCCACATGCCGCTCTTACTGTGCCCACAGTGTGTTTCTTCTGCCCTTGTAGCCAACGTGTTCCTGGAGAAGCCAGGTGCCTTGTGCAAAGTCACACAGCAAGTCCTCACCAAATGCTTTTGGCCTGCCTCTAGGGCAGAACCAGGCTGCAAGGAGAGAGAGAGCAGTGGGGCCAGACACTCTCCTGTGGCTGCAGGACTATTGATTAGCATCTAGGAGGCTGGGGCAGCACAGCCCGGAGCTCCAGTTACTGCTGCCAACCAGCCTAGACTTGGCGCCCACCACCTCGCTGTGTATCAAGGCCATGCCAAGGGCAGCAGGACCGTACAGGATGGCAGACTCAGAGTAGGCTCCTGGAGAAGCTGGCCTTGATACCAGTGGGTACCTGACCATGTTTGACGTGCATATGAGTCAGAGCTCACTGGGGTCGAGCTGCAGCTGAGCAGCTACTCTAGGCCTGCTGAGGTTTTAGGGCTGGAGACAGCTGAAACCTGGGGCTCATGTAGCAGCGGGGAGTCAGAACCCTGAGCCCCCAGGTAGTACTGTGCCCTGTCCCCTTGCCTTCCTGACCCATCATGAGCCCAGGGGGTAAGAACAGGGCATCGGGGCTGTTACTCTGGAGTCCCTGTAATGCTCCCTCCCCATGCCCCACAGAGCCCTGTCCCTCCACCCTGCTGCAGCAGCACATGGCGGACCTGCTGCGGCAGGGACCTGACGTGGCACCCAGCTTCCTCAACAGCGTCCTGAACCAGCTCAACTGGGCCTTCTCTGAGTTCATTGGCATGATCCAGGAGGTGGGCCAGGGCAGGGAGCCAGGGGTCCTAAGCCTGTCCAGAGCCAAGGTGTGGCCCTGGGGTACTGCAGGCCTCACTGCTGCCTGTCCACCTTCTCGTGCTTCAGATTCAGCAGGCTGCTGAGCGTCTAGAGAGAAACTTTGTAGATAGCCGGCAGCTTAAGGTGTGTGCCACCTGCTTCGACCTTTCGGTCAGCCTGCTGCGCGTCCTGGAAATGACCATCACACTGGTGCCTGAAATATTCCTAGACTGGGCCCGGCCCACCTCTGAGATGTTGCTGCGGCGTCTTGCACAGGTGTGTGTAGCTGGTGGGTAGGAGGAGCCCCAGGGACCTTGCTGTCAAGTTTGCCTGTCCACCAACAAGCGCCTGCCTTTGCAGCTGCTGAACCAGGTGCTGAATCGGGTGACAGCTGAAAGGAACCTGTTTGACCGTGTGGTTACCCTGCGGCTGCCTGGTAAGGTCCTAGATGGCTCGCATCCCAACAGCATACCACAGGGCTTAGTTCCCTGCCAGGATGGTCAGGCATAGCACCCCAGCCTCAGTTTCCCCCTCTGTAGGGAGGACAAGGACCATGGGAAGCTTGGATAGTCAGCCGGGCCCGGGCATCTCCTGAGGGAGCATGTGGGTGGTGGGGAGCACAGAGGTGGTTCATCTCCCTCCTTCCCCGTAGGCCTGGAAAGTGTGGACCACTATCCCATCCTGGTGGCAGTAACGGGTATCCTGGTACGGCTCCTGGTGCATGGTTCAGCTTCAGAGTGAGTGCTGGGGATTGTGAGCCCCAGGGGAGCTGGGGAGTCCTTGGGAAGGGTGGGGAGGCAGGACCTCCTTGAGCCTCAGTCTCCCCTTGACAATGGACCTCAGCAGGTAAAGGGAAGGTGGAGGGATGTGAACTGCCTGAGCAGTTGACAGTGGCCGCTGCTCCAGGTAGCAGACTCAGGGAGCTAGCAGGGTAGGGCTCCCTGACTTACAGCTATGCCTCTGGGTGGGAATCAGGCATGGTGCTGTCCACAGTAGCCAGGGCAACGCTGCTGAATCAAGCTGTGCACACAATGCTCCTGCATCTGTAAGACTTCAGCAGTGAGCACTACTGCCTTTATTAAGGAAGTCCGTAACAGCAGAGCTAGGATAGCCACGGATATCCCCCGTCAGCCCCCACACCTGAGGGGCTCCCAAGACCCCCTTCCCTCCCCGCTGCAGTGGGAGTAGTGAGATGTACACAGTCATTAGGCTGAGACCAGTGACAACCTTTAAGAGGCTTCTGCTTCGAGAGACATCAAGTTCCGGCTGGGCCTTCCCAGCTTGGCCCGCTCACCAGGCTATTTACTGCCATGCAGGGCTCTTGGGATGGGCTCTGCCTTCAGAGTGACTGCTGATGCCCCTGGCTATAGAGAGCAGGGCCATTCTGACTGGGACTCAGTGCCCCCAAGGGTCTCTTGAGACTGATGGTTGAAGCTTTTAGTGAGTGGAATGCTGGTGGACTGAGGACACTTTAACCCAAGGGAAGGAGAAGGGCTTATTTTCTCTGCTGCCTCCTGCCCTGGGCAGCCCCCCTCCTCTTCCCGGTGGGCTCACTCTCAACTATTCTGAGTACACTTTAAATGCAAGTGGTCTTCCAGGTAGGCTGGATCCTCAATCCTCATGGGACATTTGGGCTTTGGAGGGTCCAGGGAAAGCAGGTACTATCAGGCGCCAAGGCCTCGGGGTCCTGTTAGGCAGCGCAGAAGGCAGTTTAGGGACCCCAACTCTTCTGCAGTGAGTAGGGCCCCTAGGTTCAGGTGAAGGCCCACACAGGAGCCAGGGGGCCCAGGTTTAGGGCTTCCCACCAGCGCCTGGCAGTCCTTTGAACAGCATGACAAGCAGGAGGGCCATGGCCTGGGTGGGCCCTGGGCAACCTAGGTCATCATGAGCCCCTCTGAGCCCGTGGAGCTGGCAGACTCAGAGCCAACCTGAAGTGGCAGACCTGAGAGAGTGCAGAGATCGAAGTCCTCGGCGACTGCCAGCTGTACCCGTCCATTGAGGCCCTTCCTGCTGGGCTCCAGGAAGACCACATGCTTGTGGACACTGGCCTTACGGCTGGGTGCATCCGGGGGTGTGGTGCTAAGCACAGAGGACTGTGCACTCAGCTCCTGGAGTGGGCTGGGTGCTCGGGGCCAGTGGCGGCCACGGCAGACTCGGCAGCAGCAGCAGTAGTGGCAGCAGCCACGACAGGGTGGCGCAAACAGGTAGAGCAGCACGAGCACCAGGCCCACAGCACAGCCCAGCAGCGTGGTGAAGCCGGTGTTGAAAGCCTCCGGCTCCGGGTGTGGAAAGTGCACACTGACGTTGTATTCAAAGGTCTGGTTGTGGTGCAGGTGGGGCCCGGTGGCCAGGCACACAAAGACACCTGCGTGCTCCTGCTGCACGGTGCTGATGGCTAAGCTGCCGTCTGCTAGCACTGTGATGCTGCCATCTCGAGATCCTGGCGCCAGGAGCAGCTCGTGCTGTGGTGAGACCCAGGCAATACTCACCGCCGGGGCACTGGTGTTGCAGTAGAGCCTTAGGGACCCACCCACCTGTGCGTGTAGCTGCTCCTCCGGTTGCTCTAGGCCCACAGCTGGGGCTGCTGAGCAGTTCTCGAAGATGCGGCTGTGCTCAAAGAACCGCACACCAGATGCAGGCACCTTGAAGGCCAGGCATGTGTACTCACGGGCAAAATCACATACGGCCCTCAGGCCCCGCTGGTGCCAGCGCTGCAGCAAGTGGTAGAGGCGGCAGTCACAGGGCAAAGGATTGTTGTGCAAATAGAGCCCGTTTTTGAGGAAGGCTGGCAGTGCAGCTAGCTCCGGGATGGAGATTAGTCCCAGCTGGTTGGAAGACAGATCCAGCGTACGCAGGTGGGTCGTGCCTAGCCCGTGCAAGTGGTTGAAAGAGAAGGAAGAGAGTTCGTTGTAGCCCAGGTAGAGGCGGCCAAGCACTCTCAGGCCATGAAAAGCATGCTCATCCAAGCGTGCCAGACGGTTGTTAAACAGAAGCAACGTCTCCAGTGCTTCCAGCCCGAGGAGGTCATGGTGGCCAAGGGTCCGCAAAGCATTAGCCGACAGGTCGAGCAGCCTCAGGCGGCTGGCGTTGCTAAAGATGCCGTGACCCAGCGCATCCAGCTTGTTGTGGCTCAGGTGCAAGGCGCGCAGCCGGGAGAGGGGCGCGAGCCAGCTAGGGCGGAGGCGCCTGAGTGCGTTGTGACTCAGATCGAGGTCTTCAGCTGCTGAGGGTAATGTGGCCGGCACATCCTGCAGCCCGAGACCCGCACAGCTCAGAAGATTGGCAGCGCAGACGCATTTGTAAGGACAGTTGTGGAGTGTTGGAGGCGGGAAGCCCTCAGAATCTGGGGTGCCTAACCCGAAACGCAGCATGCACAACAGTGCGCCCAGTAGCACCCGCCAGGCCATGGCAGCGACCCAGGATGGGGTAAGGTAGCTCTGCAGGTTGCAGCTCCGGGACTCACCCTCTTCTTCTGCTCGGTCTCAACATACGGGCACCTGCTGGCCCATGGTGAAGGAGTCACTGCTGGGCCAGCCTCACACGGCCGCAGCGGCTGCAGACTGTGTGATGGGGCCACTGCCACTCAGCACACTTCGCTTCCCTGGGTTTGCCGGCGCGCAGTCCCGGTCCGCTTCTAAATACTGGAAGGTGAAGGGGCGGGGGCGGAGTACCGGGCTCTCACTGGCTCCCGCTGCAAGGGGCGGGGCGGCTGCGGTCTCCGGAGCTAGGAGCTAGCACCCAACGCAGCCACCAGAGGGGGTGAGTTCAGTCCCAGCATGCCAGGCTGCTCTTCACTGGTGGCTCAGTCGCCCCGAAAAGTAGAGGGGGAAATCTGGAAATGTTTCTATGCCACTGTGGCTGCTCAAATTCTTTATTTGCGGTGAATTTTGCTATCTTCAGCACCGTCCCCGCTCTAAATGGGCAGTTTGATTATGTCGGACCTCACTGTGCCCAAGATTTAGGGGTTGGCAAGCAGCAAAGAAAAAGATGAAGGGGCAATGACGTAAGGTCTGGATTATCACACAGCTTGCTCATAGATTACTTCCCAAGTCCCAAAGCTGCCTCAGCATTCTTACATCTTCCCTACCTAGGACAGAGCGAGCCACATCAGTACTCCTGGCTGACCCCTGCTTCCAGCTTCGCTCCATATGTTATCTCCTGGGACAGCCAGAGCCTCCAGCACCTGGGACTGCCCTGCCCGCCCCAGACCTGAAGCGCTTTTCCCTGCAGAGCTGTAAGTGGGCCCTAGGGTGGGTCAGCGATCTGAGACTACCTGAGATCAGGGTAGTGAAGAACAGCAAAGGCTGGAAATACTGAAGACACCAGGTTCCAGTGCCACACTGGGCCTGACAGTACCTCCTGCTCACCCAGACACAGATTATATCAGTGCTGAGGAGCTGGCCCAGGTGGAGCAGATGCTGGCTCATTTGACCTCTGCATCTGCTCAGGTGGCAGCTGCATTCCTGGTGAGTGGACCCACAGCACACAAATCTATATCGTCTGAATCTTGGTGCGTACTAGTGTAGGTGTTCTGTGTCCAACCCCAGTGTAACCTCCATGCTCCTCCCTTAGCCCACTAGCGAGGAGGACCTCTGCCCCATCTGCTACGCCCACCCCATATCTGCTGTGTTCCAGCCCTGTGGTCACAAATCTTGCAAGTAAGTGGGCCCTGTGGGCTTGTGGGAGGGGCACTAGGGACACACAGGGAGTCCTCATCCCCTTCCATTATAGAGCCTGTATCAACCAGCACCTCATGAACAACAAGGACTGCTTCTTCTGCAAAGCCACCATCGTGTCTGTAGAGGACTGGGACAAGGTAGCAAATACAGGTGCCACCTCTTCGGCTACTTAGGCCTGCCAAACCCATGGCCTATACCATCCTAGAACCTCCACCCTTGAATGCCGACCCAGGCCAAGCCCTATTTATGAGCTCCTTCTGCCTGAGCCCACCTCCCTCCCACCATGTCCAGCCTCCTCCTCGCCTGCCTGTAGCCTCATTGGTGGGAGCCCAGCCACGATCCTAATTATGCCTGTGCTCAACTTTCAGTCAGGGGCATAGTGAGCATTAAATTATTATTGTATACAACCCTGGCCACAGCCCTTCTTGAGGGAGTGGAGTTTTTACGTGGTATGTTCACAGGGGTTCTGTCAGTTTTGTCCATACAAAAGGCAGATATTCTGCTGCACTTTTGGCCTTGTCTACCCCTCCTCAGGAAAGTGGCACCAAGTCCAGGGCCTCCTGATGTGTCCGGCCAATACTCCTGCTGATGGGGAAATGGCCTGGCTTGGCCCAGAAAGGCCCTCACATGATGATGCGAGGCTCTGGCACTGATTCACCAATTGACTTGTGGGGCAGCACACTGGCTCCGTTGAGGTAGAGCTCGTCGTTAACGATGACGTCTTCACCCAGAACTGTTACATTCTCCATACGGACCTGGGGGACGGGAGGCCTCATCAGTGTGGCAGGTGCACTCCCTGCCATCTTCCCTACCAGGCCCAGTCTGTGGGCTTACCCACTGGCCCACACGGCAGCGCCAGCCTATAATGCATGACTCTAGCCAGGAGTGGGAGCAGATGCGGGCATCCCGCAGCACCGTGCACCGCCGGATGCACACGCCGTCTTCTACCACTACACCAGGACCCAGGCTGACATTTGGGCCAATGCTGCAATTCTGGCCAATACGGGCACTTGGGTCCTGAGAGCAAGGAGGAAAATACAGGTGGACCATTTGTCTCCCAAGACCAAGGGAATTCACGATCGGTTGGTCAACAGCCTCACCACAAGCACGTTGCCCACAATGCCAGGGCCTGAGTATAGTCGCTCAGGCTGCTTCTGCCTCAGTGACTGCAGGAAGAGGCACATGCCGGTGAGGAAATCCTTGGGCTGTCCAATGTCCATCCAGAAGCCTATAGGAAGGGTTGCATCAGGAGGCTCAGCCTAGCCACAGAGCACCCCCTCCCTGTGGCCTCCCTGCCTCACCCTGCAGCTCCATGGCATATAGCTGGCCCTCCTTGGCCATAACGGGGAAGATCTCCTTCTCAATGGATGTAGGCTGCAGCTGTGAGAGTGGGCAGCTTGTGAGCAAGGTGATGGCAGTGGTGGCCCATCCCCCCATCCCCCCAGCAGCCACCTCCCACACACCTGGATGCGTCGCAGTACAGCAGGGCTCAGGATGTATATGCCTGCATTGATCTTATTGGACACAAATACCTGTGGCTTCTCCACGAACCGTTGAATGCGGCCTGTGTCTGCTTCACATACCACCACACCATACTTTGAAGGCTCTTCCACCTTGGTCACCTGAATATAGGAGGATCTCAGCCTAGCCCAGTGTTCCTGAGTCTTGATACACATAGTGCCTCAAGTCTCAGGGACTCTGCCCACAAACTTAAAGGCACACAGTATACTGCACAGTTCTACATTTGTAACACAGGAGACAATTCAAGGTTAGAGAGAATGGGAAGGCTGGGCAGAGGGGTGGGAATGTCAAAGCCCTTACCAGGATAGAGCCTTCCTGGCCATGGTGCCGATGGAACTGCACCATGGCTTGGAAGGGGAAATCACAGGTCACATCACTGTTGAGGACGAAGAAAGGTTCTGCAGTCTCAGTGAGCAGGTCACGAGCCAGTGCTAGAGGCCCAGCTGGGGAAAAGGGGCAGGTGACCACCTTGCAAGGGGTCTAACTCACCAGACCCCACCCAGGCTGAGTCAAAGCCTTTTCCTATCCCTAAACCCTTACCAAGGGACCTTCTTGTCTCCACTGACCTGTCCCCAAAGGTTCCTCTTCATGAGACATGGAGATTCGAATTCCCAACTGGAAGGGAGAAGCCATGACATCAGGCTCTACTTCCAGGGTAGGAAGTTGAGCAAGAACCAAGGGTAAGGACTGAGTCCGTGCCTCACCCTGTGCTCTTGGGCCTTCATTTCCTTCTCCAGGACTTGAGACATGTAGCTCACAGCCAAGATCACGTGATCCACACCTGCCTGGACAGACAATGCAGGGCAATAGACTAATTGGCCGGGAAGTGCTCACTTCCAAGTGCTACCGCCTCCCACCCCCGTCCCTCAAGGTCAGACCCTGGAATTTACCGCGGCAAGCGCCTCCACTTGGTGCAACAAGATGGGTTTATTACAAAAGTCCACCAGTGGCTTCGGGATGCTCAGCGTCAGCGGCCGCAATCGCGTCCCATAACCGCCCACTAAGATCAGTGCCTTCATCGTGCCTGCGAGCGTCAGGAGTCAGTGCCGGGCCGCTAGGCTGACCCCTACCGCGCACTTTCACCGCCTTGCCTTATCCCGCGCCCCTCGCCGGCCACACTGGCTGACTCTGCTTCCAGCTCGTCCCCAGGTCTGTCCCAACTGTAGAACCCAGGAAGCGACGTGTCGAGCCGGTAACTCAGGCCGCTCTCGGTGTCGGCCAGAGGCGTGACCACAGCGGGCCAATGGGTTGCTGTCTACGTGGCACGGCTGCCGGCGTCGGAGCGCTGGGCGCGGCGCTGCGCCAGACGTAGCCAATGAGAGCCCAAGCACGCTAGGATGCTATGGGAACCAACAGGGACCCGGGAGTCAGCCGCCCATTGGTGGATCCAAAGGCAGAACTGGCGCCTAGCGCGCGGCAGACCTTCCTACTGCGGCTGGGCTCCTCGCCAGCCAGCCACTTCTCACCCCACCCCCTCCGCACCGACTCGCAGGTGGGGTGGAAGGAGGGGCCTAGTGCGTCAGGGGACTGCCGGCTACGCCCGTCCGTTTCCCTTGGACTCCAAGTTCCTTCAAAGACGCAGACAAACTTAGTTACTAGAGGCTTTATTTTGACATACGCGACCTCAGACACAAGCAGAGTGGGCAACGCCGGGTGTACAGAAGGGTGGGCTCGGCCCGAGCACCCCCTCCCCTACACTCAAGGCGCGGAGAAAATGAAACCGCCCGAGGTGTGGCCGGAGCCACAAGTTGTAACTGGGCACAGGCCTCGGGTGCTGTGTATAGATTTGTCCTCCGGGAAATAGATTCCCAGAATGGGAGGTCTTCACATTTCCCCGAGAAACAAAGGAACCAGGTCCTTCCCAGGGTTCTCTGCCTTTTTCTCATTTTTGAATCGGCACAAACAACCAAATGGTAGCTGCGAAGTTCAAAGCAATCTGCATCTAAGAAACGTGCACATAGCCAGGTGTGAGCATGAGAGCAGCAGCTATTGATCCAGCCAAGGCCCTTGGTGGAAATCAAACGCCCATTGCATAGGCCCAGGGAAGGAAGGGCAGGTCCCTGGCAAGTTGCACAATAGTCCCCTTCCTCCTGAGCACCACCCACCCCATACCATTGCCCCCGCCCCTAGCCAGCGGCAGCATTCCCCGGGGTAAGTACCGAGAGAGGGGCGGCCTGAACGCCCCAACCATGATCCCATTTTGCGCTTTGGTCCCAATTTGGGGCTAGGTAGGCAGGGGCCTGGCAAAGGTCAGGGTTCCACAGCCTGGGGCAGATAACAGGGCAGCAAGTGCGTGGACACTCACCACCAGCTTTCAGCCATCAGGGCTGGGTCTCTAGGTAGCCAAAGTGCTGAAAAAGGGCCCTGTGCCCCGGCTGCAGCAGCCAGGTCCCACCCTTCCACTCTTGGTGTCAGAAGAACCTTAGATTATAACGGAGTTTTAAACCTTCCCTGCTGTGAGGGCAGCTCCCGGTACCAGGGAACCAGGGAGGCACAACACATCCCCAGGCAGTCTCAAGTGATCCTGAACCCAGTGTCTTGCAACCCTGACAGGAAGGCTGTCTACACTAATAAGGAACAACTGCCTTCACAACTGAAGTCACAGAGTAGTAGAGAAAAGATGGTTGTTACCAAAAATAAGCAAAGGTGTGCCTCCCAGCCTCAAGGAACAGAACCTGCCCACCACTGGCCCCAGCCGGGGTCACAGGGCTAAGAAAAGTGGGCTCCATCAAGGGACCCATATTAGAGGAAAATTACTCCATCAGTTACCAAGGCCTCTCAGACACAGGCTTACTTTTGAAGCCAAATCGGGACATGTCAAAAGTGACAATGTCAGTGACCCTATGCTTGGACAAGAGGGGCTAACCTTGGCAATGGCCAAGTGCAGAATCACCTGCTGGCCACCTTTGTTAAGAGGCAGCAAGTCTCCACGTCATTGAGGGCTAGCAGCAAAAATCACTAAAACAAGGAGACCCTTGAGTCTTCACTGCCTATGGTCAGGTCAGTGTCTAGCCACACTGCAGGTCTGCAAGAAAGGGCACTAGACCAGCAGAGAAATACTACCTACAATTCATTCTGCTACTAGATCTTTTTTAAAAAGGCAGCACCTACTACAGAATGCCAAAAGCTCACCTCAGAAATGAGAAACAACATTTTGCTGAGGACAGCATGAAAAAAATCAGTATGTACTAACAAGCAAAGCTACGTCCCAGGGGAAATACCCCATGAAATAGGGGTGGCATGTGGACATAGGACAGAATGACAGACCCCAAGGTTAATTAGACAAAGCTCTCATTAGCAGAATCTGGGTACCTGCACCCAGGGTCCAGTGTCCCTAAAAGCAGACAACCTTAAAGTTCTCCCTCTGAGACCAGGGCTTAGCATCCCTCACAATGGGCTGCCTGCCTTGAGCTTAGCCTGGGAAAGTGCAAGACCCTGAGTGGACCACAGCCCTTGAGCCCTGAAGGAGCACCCATCCAGAGGCAACAGAGCTACCCAATCTGGAGGAAAAAGACTCCCACCCACAGCATGAGAACAGCAAATACTGTGTGGAACACAGGCCCTGAGGCCTACTGGGCCACACAGTCATGCCCATTCAGTGAGGCAGGAGGGGTAGCCCCCTCAAGCAGGGTATCTTGGCAGAGAGGCTGGCTGGGACTGTGGACAGAGGAGGTGCAGTTCACATGTCAATGAGTGACTGGGGAAATAGGGCCTGCTTCCTGCCATAAGCTGGCTTCAGCTCAGTTTCATGAACCTAGGCCCATGCCAAAATCAGATCCAAGAAAGATAGGCCCAGCTGTGTAAAATCAGTAGCTACTGACACAGCACAAGACTAAAAAGCCCTCTACTTCTGAAGAACAAGGGACAAACAGGCACGGATGGACCCTGTACCATCCCAGGGCTTCACCCCACAATTAGCAGGACTCTGAAGTCACAGATCCCAAAGGCCAAGGCAAGAGAAGCCAAAGTCCCAGGGTACCCTGACTCTGCTGCCAAGCCCACTAGGGACACCTCTTCCTCCCTAAGTCAGCCTGAACACAGCAGTCAGAGCCATAAAGCTAAGAAGCCTGGCTGAGAGAGCATATGTTCTGCCCTCTTTCACTTTATATATATGGATTCCAGGCTACAACTAAAAACATTTCTTTTAGTTTACACCAAAGAGAAATATAACCCTTTAAAAGTAAGTCTGTGTGTTCTCATGGCAAGTTCAGAGCAATGGTCCCTGTCTGCGGGTGGAGAGGAACGGGTATTGGGGGCCCAGAACTGGGCCTACTGGTTCTCGTCCCGCATCTGTTCCATGATGCTGATGAGATTTTCCAGGCCAAACACATAGCCTCTGTCCGGCCCATCGTGCACAGTGGGGTCATCCCGGAAGCCCTTGAAGGTGCTGTGTGCAAAGTCAATCATGCGGACATCCACTTTGGGAGGACAGGAGGGGCCTGCCTCAGGATTGATGCTGCTGGGGCTAGTGCTGGGGCTGCTGGGTGGTGCCACCTCAGGAACCCCCATGTCCAGATGCTTGATACGCAGGTCGGATCGGCACTCCTTGCCATCATAGATGACAAGTAGAGAACTGGAGTAGAAACGGTAGGAGGCCTGCCGCTCCAGCACAGCTTTGAGGCCTCGAAGTTTGCTCAAGATAGGCTCAAAGAGGTCGCATCGCAGGTCCAGCCCATTGTGCAGGTACTGATAGAGGGCATTGCGGAAGCCTTCAATGGAGAGCCCACGGCCATAGTACTTGTTCCTGCAGAGATAATGGCCTGTGTCCAGCTGGTACACCTGAAATGCCAGGAAACAAGACAGGATGAGCACTGGGGAAAATCTGATGACCTCAACAGTGTCCAGGCAGTGACCAAGCTGAGCTTTTCTGTTCCTCCAACTGGAGCAGAACAGGTCATGCCATCCTGGGTTTCCCCATTACAGAACTGCAATGCCAATAATGGGTGCCATCCTCCACATTCCTCCAACTAGGAACATACTGCTGACAGATAAAAGCCTTACCCAGCATCAAGACTGCAGGTTCTCATAGTGGCTATGTACTTGGAGCTCAGATCAAGGCCAACAGGTAAGAACAGGAGAGCTCAGGGGTCACACTTGCAAGAATGTACCCAGTACCCTCTTGGAGATTCCGAAACAGTGGGGCCAGGAGGATGAGCAACGTAAAACATGCAGGCAGTGGTTACTTACCTGCATGCCACAGACCCTAACCCCCAGAGTGGCAGATGTGCTCTGCTCACACTTCCTCATCTGCCGGGCTGCTTTCTCGGCTGATGCATCATCCCCATGCTGCCGGGTGCCCATCTTCAGGTCTAGCACACAGGGGTACTTGAAATGATGAACCACATTCTCGAGCAGAAGGAATTCTGGGCTAGAGTCAAGAAGAATGGCAGCCATACTTGCCATCACTCCCACCCACGAAAGCACAACAAAGGTATTCTAGAAAAGGGGACATTCTAGTCCAATGCAAACCATATTAACCTCATGAACTCTCAAATGTGGGCTTCACACTTCTAGCTTATTATTTCTTAAAAAAATGTTTGTGACAAAACACATGTCACATAAATTTTACCATTTTGGCTATTTCTAAATGTATTCAGTGGTACTGACTATATTTACATTGTTGTACAATCACCACTACCAGCCACCTCTAGGATTTTTGTCTTCCCAACCTGAAACTCTTGTTTTCAGGTAACTCCCAATGTGCACTCTCCAGAACCCCTAGGAAACAGATACTACTTTGTGTCTCTGGGAGTTTTCTGTTTAAGGGATCTCATACCAGTGGAACTGTACAGTGTTTGTCGTTTTAAGTTTAACTTACTTCACTTAGCAAAATGTCTTCAAGGTATATCCATGTGTAGATGTATCAATTTTATTCCTTTTTTATGGATATATAGTTTTCATATATATTTATATGTGTTTTATATGTGTGTGTGTCTCACATCAATTCATTAAAAAAAATTCTTTAGATTTACCCTGCAGACAATGAATTAAAGATTTGGCAGATCTGAAGATGCCCCAGTCACCACCAAAAAACCAAGGCCCTATGCAAGCCAGCACCTCACCCAGATCTACCACTACCACCAAAAACCAAGAATTCAGATTCTAACATTCCCCACAGGAATTTTTAGAAAATGGATTTCAGTATCTAGAGATGCTCAGTGGTAAAGTGTCAGAGAAGCACAAGGTCCTAGGTTCAATCTACCCAATAAAGAAAATCTACCTTATAATTGTCTCATTAAATATTTTAATCAGCAGACTTTATAAACATTCCTTAACCTTGTCAATGTTGCTTTGTTTTGCTTTTAGTTTTTGAGACAGGCTTGTGCCATGTAGCTGAGCTTGGCCTCCATCTCACTGTGATCCTGCCTTCCCAGTGCTAGAATTACAGGCATGTGCTATCATGCTCAGATCTGTCAATTTTTTTCCATGTTCAAAAGAAGAAAAAAACATTTTAATAAACGTAACAGAAACTATGAAAAAAGGAGATGAAAACCAAGAAGGGTTCCTGGACAGAGAAAGGACCTCAGGTCTGGAAGGAGTACCAGAAGCAGTGCTGAAGGAGGGGAGATAAGGATACTATAGAGCTTTCGGTCCTTGGACTCAGAGCGCATTCGGCTCAGTTGCTGCTTGTGACAGCGCAGGCTCCAGGGGTTGTGGCTGATCTTCTCAGAACTTAGGCCGCTGTTGCCATCGAGCATCTGGAAAGGGACGTCTGAATGGCTATGAAGCTCCACCTTCAGACTCCTTGCCTCCTGGGAGCTAAAAAGAAAGAACAGAGACATCACTAAGAGACTCAGGCAAGTCATTCTTGGGGACAAAGGGTAGAGGAGGGCTGGATCAGGCATCACCTGCTACCCACAGACCTTGACAGGGGCCCCAGAAATGTGAGCCAATAAAAGTGAGCAAACAGCATGAGTTGTGCTCTTCCTGTAACTTGAAAAACTGGCTGGAAAATAATTATTTATGATGAAAATACTATAGTAAGTCCCTGACTTAGGAAGATTTGAGTTGTGAACTTTCACAGATGCAAATAGACTTCACATTATGAACATTCATAGATGCGAAAGAATCACAAAAGTAGATCACACGTCTGCCAGGTATCGTCACAGTTGTGCTTCTGTGTGCTCACTGCACAGTGCAAGAGTGTACAGTGGTACAATGCTCAGTCAGAGCCCAGGATGTCCAGAAGCAAGAGGAAAAGCAGTGCTGATGTGGAAGACACTGCCAGCCAGCACAAAGCAGTAATCATGGAAGCAAAAGTGAAAATAGTTGAAAGAATGGGCTGAGGTGAAAAGACGGTTCTGTACTACCATTTTATGCTAACTGTAAAAGTAAAAATACTTACAGTATGTGTTTTTAATAATTTACACTGTATATGTGTATCAAAAGTATATGGTATTCACTTTGTCAGACTTACACAAGAATCTGACTTACAAACGTTCTCCAGAACAAAACTCAGCCTTAACAGGGACTTGCTGTACTGCATAGCCACTAGGACTGCCAGCATCAAAAGGAAGATACTGCAACAGTGTTGCCCAGGAAGTGAAGAAGCTGGAATTCTCCCTACATTGCTGGCAGAAAGATAAAATGGTGCAGCCTCTGTGAAAAAGTTTGGTGGTTCCTCACAACCTTCCACAGAGGATGGGTGTGCTGGTGGTGTATGCCTGTCGCTACTGGGGAAGGTTAAGGCAAGAGAATCACCTGACACTCAGAATTTGGAGGAAAGCTTTGGCAGTACAGCAAGGCCTATGTCTCTCCCTACAAAAAAGTGGAGCATATTTCAGACCGAGATGATATATATACACACAAAAGAAAAAAAGAAGGTGGACATGGTGTTGCACATTTGCAGTCCTTGCACTCTGGGGAAGCTGAGGCAGAAAGATCACAAGTTTGAGCGCATCTGGGCAACATAGTAACTACTGCGACCCTGTCTTGAAGTAAAAAATTAAGAGGGTGGAGACACAGCTCAGTCTAAAGGCACTCAGTTCAATTATCAGTACTTTTTTTTCAAAAGGCCCAAATGGTTATTTTATGTGAAAATTTTATGACAATAAAAATAACAGAAAATATGTGATGAAGGTACAGTGTCACACTGAACAAACATGGGGCAGAGCACAGGATGCCACTATCAAAGACAGAAGTAACTGTCTTACCTTATCTGTAACACCAGGAAGTCCTAGTTTTAGTAAGATTTTAAAAAGCATATGTGGACATCATGTTTATGAATTGCCTATCTTTGCATCAGGTCTGGAAGGAGGAAAATACCACACAAAAAAAGCCAGTCTACCCTGAGCAGATCGGTAGGCTCCCAAGATACTTGTGTTTCTCAGGGTTAGACTTGTACCTATGGAAACCATGAAGCCATTTAAATGAGAGTTTTATTTCTAAAATAATTCAAACTGGGGCTGGGGATTTAGTTCAGCGGCATAAGCACCTGCCTTGCAAGTGCACAGTCATGAGTTCAATCCCTGGTATCAAAAAATAAAGTAAGTCAAACCAGGCATTTTGGAAGGAAGATGACTAATTAAAAATACTGAAAGTGCATCATGACTTGGCTATGGCTACATTATAACATAAAAATCTTCACTTAAAGTAACTGGCAATACTATTTTTCAGGGGCCGGGGGTTTAGCTCAGCACTTATAAGTGCCTGCCTGGGAAGTGCCTGTCTGGCAAGCATAAGGTGATGAGTTTGATCCCCGGTACCAATGATCCCTAGTACCAAAAAACAAAAAATAAAAAAAAATTTTCATACTGACAAGCCCAGAAAAAGCACAGCCCTGATAAAGCCACTGGTGCTCTGAACAGCGAGCCATAGCTCCTACCACAGCAGCCTCAAATGTGCCCTCCATACATGGCCCTGCAACTACTAGCCATCCTTCTGCCAACTGAGACAAGCCACAGGCTTGAGTTGACCAGTGGGGGCTGTGCCACAACCTTCTCCCTTCCCCTGGGTCAGTATGGGAAGCTCTGTGGTGCAGGCTATGTCCCTGACAGGGATTGCATCCCTTTACTGGAACTAGAGAGCCACCAACACCTGGCACCACTTTTGTTTTTTTTCTGGGGAGGGCACTACTGAGGCTGTCACAGATGCCTTTCTTGTCATTCTTCAGAAAACTGTAACACTGACTGATTTACCTAAAAGTAAATCCAAATGAGCTCTTCGGTTAGGGTCTCTGTGACACCTGGCATCACCCTTGACGTGTCACCCCTGCCCCAGCAAAAAATTGAGCTCTACCCTGGAGTGACTTAGTTTCTGCTTAAACGGCCAGAGAGAAACATAGCCCTGTGAGCAGGCTCCTGCAGATCACAGTTGTGAACCTGGACACAAGGTTTTTATTTTTGAGACAGTCTTGCCATGTAGCCCAGGGTGGCCTTGAATTCACCATCCTCCTGCCTCGGCCTCCAATCACTGAGACTACAGACATGAGCCACCATACCCAGCTCCAAAATCTTGATGTCAGTCAATGCTCACTGGCTTCTCACCAGATGACTCATGAAACAAATTCTGTACCTTTGGAGGATACAAGAAAGCCCATTTAAAGAGCTCCCGGGATATGACCACAGGCAGCTACAAACTTGGGGACCATTCTGTGTCCCACAGTCATCAGTCAAAGGGATGTGACGGGGGTGCACTGTGAGTGCTTTTGCAGGCTGGAGCTCGCTGGTCACAGAATGTTCACCATCCAGGGACGCAATGGCTTAGTGAGAAATGGCTATGGAGCCCGCTCCCTGCATCAGAGATGCACAGCTGGCCACTCACCAAGGACACAGAAACAACATGTTGCACAATCAGTCAGGATTCTGGTGGTTTTCTGCATCCCTTGGCATGAGAAACCAGTAACTGAGCAAAGTGGGAATATCCTCCGCTCTGAACAGAGCTCTGAAAACTAGTATGATGCACGCTGTTGAGCTGCTCTCAGGTCAAAGATGACCTCTGTATTGTCGAGTAAGAAAATTCCAAAATTCCCAATTGTGCCTTTTTATTTTGGGCTGTATTAGATGTTGAACTCAAGACCTCATACACTAGACAAGTATTCTACTACTGAGCTATTCCACAGCCCCAGTTCTGAATTCTGAATCAAGTCGTAAAGCTTATTATTCATGAAACTTTTTGATTTTTGAAACTTTTAAATGAAATTAAAGTTATTTAGTTGTATAATTTTTATTTCATTTTGATACAGAAAGCTCACATTAATTTTATTATTTTTACCATTTAGTGGATTTTAGTATATTTACTAGCTTGTAAATTTACTATCTAATTTTTAGAATATTTTCTTCATCCTAAAAGCAAACTTCATCACCACTATCAATCACTCCTTACTCCCTACTACCCCAAGCCATAACCAATAACAGAGCAAGCACTATGCTGTTTTTTCTCTACAGGCTTTGCCTATTCTCTACTTTATCCTACAGAACCACATAGTGTGCAATCTTTTGTAATCTGGCTTCTTCCATTAATGTTGAGATTCATCCATGCTGTACCTTCTTTATTGTTATTTTTTTGGTACTGGGAATGGAACTCAGGACCTTATGCTTGCCAGGCAGGCACCTGTGCTGCTGAGCTATATTCCCAACCCTGTAACTTCCTCTTATGACAGTAATACCTCATATTGTCATAAATCCACTCACCAGATAATGGGCACATTCTGGCTATTAGAGTTAATACTAAGAATGTTTGTGTACAAGTTTTGTGTGGATGTATGTATTTAATTCTGTTGGTTGCATATCTAGGAGCTGATTACTAGGTTTCACTTTTTTTTTTTTTTTGAGACAGATTCTCTGTATGTATCTCAAGTTGGCCTCGAACCCAAGGCAATCCTGCTGCCTTAGTCTTCTGAGTACTAGGATTACACGCGTGTGCCATCATGCCCAGCTCCAAGGTTTCACTTTTTGAAGAGATGTCAAATTGTTTTCCAAGTGGTTACACTACTTTATATCCACAAGTATAGTAGAGAGGTTCCTAGCTACATATCCTTGTCATTACTTTTACTGCCATCCTTTTAATGAGACCCACTATTGTGGAAACTCACATTATTTTCTGCATAAAATATTAAGCAGTATAATTCTTTCTCTTTTCCTTTTCTTTTTGTAGTACTGAGGATCAAACCTAGGGCCATTCTACTGAGCTACCTCCTTGTCCTTTTTTGTTTTTTGAGACAGGATCTTATTAAGTCATCCAGGCTAGGCTCAAACTTGCAATCTTTAGGCCTGTCTCCCAGGCCTAAAGGCTAGGATTATAGGCATGTGCCACCACACTCAGCTGGCATAATTGTTTATAAAGATTATTTTGCTAGCCTGTGAGGAAAACCAGTTCCTAATGGAATGAATTTGAAGTACAATGAAAGGATTACTGATAGCAGATTCTCAGAGACTACACAGACTGTGATGGCTGTTGGGTTGGACATCCTATAGCAGTGGTGGCAAATATATTGGACAAGTAACTATGTTTTCCTTTAAAATAAAAGCTATTAATGTATGAATTGTTTTTTCTAATCTAAAACCTCAGTATTCAGGTTTAATTACAGGGTTGCCTCTCTGTGACAAATAAGTGGGTTTTGGGTTGTAGTTTGACACACAATCTCTAAAGGATTCATTCACCACCATCGCCCAAGATGTTAGAAACTAATCTTTCTTGCACCATTTTAGTGAATGAACCTAGAGTATGCTGAGCTATTTCCCTATGCAACACTTTTTTTTCTTTTTTCCTGAGATAGGTTCTTGCTAATTGCCAGGCTGGTTTCCAACTTTCAATCCTCCTCTCAGCCTCCCAACTAGCGGGGGTTACCACACACCTAGCCAGCCTGTCTTGTGAGTATGAAACATGCTTCCACAGGGCTTAGAGAACTTCAACTTCTCTCAACTAGTTACAATTATACCCAGAAAGAACCATTATTAGGGTGATGTAACCACAGGGGAGGCCATATCTACAAAGATGACCCCAAAACTCCAGCTACCCTTAATTTTGAGACATGCTTCCCCAGGATGTGTTAAGATGTTCTGTGTGCTTCTGCTGGCAAGACGATACACAGACCTACACCTCTGGTCACCATCTCTTACCTCTCAGAGGTCTCAAGGGACAAGGTGGCTTTCTCCTCCTTGTGGTCACTGCCACTGCCTGACCGATGCAGGCTCCGGCGGGAATGTTTGCGCCGAGGTTGCTCCCGTTCTGGAGCATCGTCCTGCTCCATGGTCTCACTTTCTACGTAGGGGTAGGCCACCAAGTTGATGTAACCATCACTGTCCCCCTCAAAACAGACAGATACCACACCTGTTAAAAAAAGGAGGGGGAAACCAGTCAACAAATGTCCACACAGGCTGGGTCTATGCAACACATGTTGTCAGCACTCCTCTTGCACAATATACAGGCACCTGCTGCCCTGGACCAACTGTAGTCTGATGCAGGAATAAAGGCAGCAGACATCACCTTCCCAGAAGACAGAGGACCAGTACCCATTTAGTGAGTCTGTTCTTTACCTCCAGACTTGGGCAAATCTCTCTTTTCTAGCCCTTTTGGTTAGAGTTACTGATTTCTAGACCACCAACAATAAGTTGTTCCTAAGTGACATCCACACTTGACATACATTAACTTAGTTAATGGTGCTGTCACTTCCTATGTTCTCCTTTGGATCTCGTTCCCTTCTGCCTGAGAGGGCCCCCTAAACAGAGATCAATATTTTTCTAAGGTGATCCCCAAAATATATTCTGTCCATACTAAGTGAGCATCTGTCTCTCTGTACAGACCTTACACCCTGGCATGTCTAAGATGAAATGTCTTCCTGCTTTTCCTGCCATATCCTTGGAAATTCTATTGTGTCCACAAGACTGGGCATAGTTTCTTCTGGATCATTACCAAAGCAGTTAAAAAAAGAATTATGTATCTGTGCTACATTTCTTCTCTTACCTTCCTGGTGTATGTGACTGGTTCAATAATCTGAAAGTTACTGAGATGTATTTATGAATATCACTATGCTAGACCAAATATATTCTCCTTTTTGGCCCATTATTTTCTCTAGCTGAACACTGCCCCAATCCCTGAGTTCTTTTAAGGAAAAAAAAAAAAATCCTCCAATATCAAGATGAAATGAATTCTATCTTCCTCCTTATGTCTCATATACATTACTTAAATCCAAGCCTTATCATTATTTCTTTATTTGGTACCGGGGATTGAACTCAAACTCACACTTGCCAGGCAGGCACTTATGCTGCTGAGCTAAATCCCTGGCCCCGACCAAGGCTTATTTTGGAGGGCTCTCCCACATACACGGCTATCTCACCTGCTGGTTCTCACCTTTGTTTGTAATGCAGCCTCCATTTTGTTCACTTCTGAATGCCCTCCGGTACCATCTACAGGGCTTGGCCTCATGCTCCAATCTCTGCCCTTTGCTGCTGACCTAGCAAAGGATTATTCTTTTTATAAGCCTCTACTCTTTCCCTCTTGATTTACTTGTGTGGCTGGACTGTATCTTTACAGAACCTTGTGAAAGGGTATCTAAGAGGCCAATTTCCTGAATCCTTTGTTCCAGTGACAGTTTGACTGAAGACAGAGTTCTATGTTGTCTGCAAATTTGCTTTTATTTCTGCCTTCCCAGTATGGAAGCCCCTGCACCATTCAGACCCACCAGAAAGATGGTGACAAGAGTGGAGAGCACAGACAAACCCTGCTCTCTGCCTGGCTCTGAATTTAGGGGGAAGCCATGGCTTCATCACCATGCACGATGCCACTAGCTACAGATTCTTCAGGAACAGGATATTCCTGTCTATTCCTAGTTTGCTGAAAGTCTTGGCTGCTCTTACTTTATCAAGAACAAATGCCAAATGCCTTTTTAAAAATTTTTTTTCATTTTTTTTGAGATAGGCTCTTGGTATGTAGTTCAGGCTGGCTCTGAACTAACCAGTAGTCCAGGCTGCCCTCAGACTCTTGGCAAGCCTCCTGCCTCAGTCTCCTTAGTTCTGGGATTACAGGCATGGGCCACCATGCCTAGCTTTCAAATGCTCTCTAAGCATGTACAGAAATGATCACATGTGTGTGTGGGATGTTTGTCTGGTTGGGTTTTTTTTGGTACCGGGGATCAAACTCATAACCTTGTGCTTGCCAGGCAGGCACTTATCACATGGGTTTTTAAAAAAATGGTTAACAAGCAAATTATACTGATACTTTTCCTTTGTTTTTCTGAGATTGAGTCTTGCTTATGTAGTACACATCAGCCTATAATTTTCAATCCTTCTCCCTCAATCTCCAGGTATAAGCCACCATGTCTGGCTTATTGTTTTGACTTTTAAATCTTACACAAAATTTACATTACTATGTGAGTGTGGTAAACATACCTGTAACCCCAGCACTCTGGGAGACTGGGTGACTGGGAGACAAATCAAGCCCAGTCTGGGCAATTCAGCAGGACCATAACTGAAAATAAAAAAAGGCTGAGAATATAGTTTGTTGTGGAGCCCCTGAGATCAATCCTTAGTACTGGAAAAAAAAAAATCCTAAGAACAACAAACTTGCACTACTCAGACAAACCCCACTTGGTCATGATGTACATTATTATCCATTTAATGTATTCTCAGATTCAAGCCAGGCACAGTAGTGTATGCCTATTATTCCAGCAGTCAGGAGGCTGAGGTAGGAGGATAGCAGTGAGTTCGAGGCCAGGCTGTGTTACATGGCAAGATCTTACATATATACATAGATCCATCCTTGGATTCAATCTGCTACAATTTTTCTCACATTTGTTACATCTAAATTCATGAGGGATATTTTATTTTCTTATAATGGTCTCATGGAAGGATTTGGGAAATACTCCTTTTTCAAAATTTCAGTATAGAACTGGTAGTATTTCCTTACTAAATATTTGGTAGAATTCACCAGTGAAGGCATCTGGGCCTAGAGTTTGCTTTGTGTAAATGTTTTACATTCTAGTTCCAATTTGTTTAATAGACAGGGCTAATCAGATTACCCACTTTTTCTTAATTTAAAAATTTTTAACTACTACATGTTTATAGTATATAATGATTACATTCATCCTGGGGAACTAGGACATAACACATCTTAGTTCCTTCTATTTCCCCTTCCCCTCCTATCTTTTTTTTAGTTTTTCTGTTGTTATTGTTGTTGTTTGTTTTGTTTTGAGATGCAGTCTTGCTACAGAGTTCAAACTGGCTTTGAACTCCGTAGCCCAGGCTGGCTTCAAACATGCTGTAATTTTTCTGCCTCAGCCTCCCAAATCCTGAGATTACAGATGTGCACTACCATGCCTATCCTATTTCTTCTTGAGTAAACTTTGGTAGGTAATGTCTTTCAAAAATTTTGTTGCTAGAATATCAAATGCTGAAGGGGCTGTGGGGAAAAAAGGAACCCTTCTCCATTGTTGGTGGAAATGAAGACTGGGGCAACCATTATAGAAATCAGTGTAGAGATTCCTCAAAAGACTAGGATTGGAGGTCCCATTCAATCCAGCTATCCCCCTTCTGGGTATCTTCCCAAAAGAATTAAAAACATCATACCACAGTGATATATGTGCACTCATTTTTATAGCAGCATAGTTTACAATAGCCAGATCTTGGAAACAACCTAAATGCCCATCGACTGAGGGATGAATAAAAAAAGATTTGGTATTTTTATACAATGGAGTATCACTCAGCCATAAAGAATGATAAACTGGAGACTTTTATAGGTAAATGGATGCATCTTGAGAACATACTTACTAGTGAAATAAATGTCACGCATGTATAAACATTGTATTGTTTCATTTGTATGATAAGGACAAAACATGTATTTTGTCCCAGAGAGAATGACTTCAGCCAAGCCATGACACAGTCCACATCTACCTTTACTTTAACAAACCCACTGTGAGCCATTCCGAGTTGACTTTTGGCTGTCGTAAGAAATTTTTGATGTGTTATAAGGTTTGGTTTTTTGCATGTTGATATCCAGTTGTTCCAGTATATTTATTTATTAAGGGTACAATCTTTATTAAGGGTACAAATCTTTACTAAGGGTACAAATTGTAGTTTTCTAAAATATGTAACATTTAATAATGTATTATTTAAACCATTTTTAATTCAGTGGGCATTAAAGACTCTCCATTTAACTGTTTTTGCATCTTTGACAGAAATCAACTGTCTGTTTATATCTATTTTAGGACTTTATATTGGTATTTTGATGGTTTGTCTATGTTGCTATCAATGCCATTTTACACCAATCATGTTATCAATGTCACGATTGGTGTAACTTGTGATAAACTGTGGGATTGGGGAGAGCTGGAACTAATTTTATTCCTTTATCAAAGTTGCTTAGACTATTCTGAGTCTTTTCTATTTTTACAAAGCTCTAAGAATTGAAATGTTAATCTTTATGAAAAATTATGGTGGCAGTTTGACAAAGGATTGTGTTTTTTAATCTTTATTATTCTATTTGTTTTTGATTTTATTCTGTCTTTTATTTTTAATTTCTCAAGGAAATATATGAGGATATTTCATAATTTCCTTCTTTTCCAATAAATGTACTTGATGTTAAAAAAATAAATGAACATATATATATATATAACAATAAAAGAAAAAAGTTTTAATTTCATATAGTCAAATATATTCTCTCTGGGCATGGTGGCTCATACCTGTAATCCAAGAGCTCGGAAGGGTAAGATAACAAGATCACAAGTACAAACCCAACCTGGGCAGCTTAATGAGACTCTGTCTCCAAATGAAATTTTATAAAGGGCTCTGGGTTCAATTCCCAGTACTGCAAAACAAACCAACAAACAAAAAATACCACTCACTCCCTTTACAACTAGTGCTCTTGGGTCTGGGGATTTAGCTCAGTGGCTCAAGCACTTGCCTAGTAAGCGTGAGGTCATGAGTTCAATCCCCGGCACAAAAAAGAAAAAAAAAATAGTGTTCTTCTCTTAAATTCAGCAGGCCATCTAGGGCTGTAATAGAATTGTTCAATGTGTTCTGCAAACAAATGCCACTGAGCACCCTAAGAGATCCTAGCAAACCCAGAGAGTCATATCTGATCAGAAGAGGAATGCTGTGAGCAGGGCAGAAGATGCCTTTCCAAGATAAGCAAGATTTTTGTCGTGTGTGTGTGTGTGTGTGTGTGTGTGTGTGTGTGTGTGTGGTACTAGGAAGCAAACCCAGAGCTTCATACATTAAGTACATAGTCTATCAGTGAACCATACCCCCAACTGCATGAAAATGAAAATCTCTGGGGTCTTTTAACTCATCTAATATAGCCCCTAATTTTCTTGGCATTTGTCAAATAAATACAGGTTAAGCCAGGAATGGTGGCCCCTGCCTGTAATTCCAGCACACTGGGAGGCTGAGGCAAAAGGATCCGAAGTTTGGGATGCCTGGGCAATTTGGTGACTTAGTAAGACCCTGGATCAAAATTTTTAAAAAATGGTGTGAGGCTTTGTAGCTTAGCATGAAGGCCATGCATTCAGTTTCCAGTATCACAAACTGTAATTCTTCTGTTGTTTTTTGAGATAGGGTCTCACTATGTAGTTCAGACTGGTCTTGAACTACAAACTCACAGCAATCCTCCTGTCTTAACCTCCCAAGTGCTAGAATTACAAGTGTGCCCCACCATGTCTGGTTCCAAATTGTAATTTTCTAAAATATGTAACATTAAAAAATGTATTACTTAAACCATTTTTAATTCAGTGGACATTAAAGATACTCATATATAACACATTAAAGTATATAACATAAAACCTGTTTAATGCAGTGGGCATTAAAAACACTCATATTATTATAAAAGCATCAATATCTAGTTCCAGAATATTTCCATCATCTCAAACAGAAATCCCTCTGAACACTGGCAGTTTGGTCTATTTTGTCTCAACAGATTTGTCTACTCGAGATATTTCATATAACTAGAATGATAATATTCTTGGGGTTTTTTTTTGTTGTTGTTGTTTATTCGTTTTTGTTTTTTGCCTTTTGAGACAGGATCTTACTACACAGTTAAGGCTGGCCTTGCGTTCACTTTGTAGCCCAGGCTGGTCTTGAACTTGCAACGATCCTCCTGATTCAACCTCCCTAGTGCTGGGATTATAGGCATGTGCCACCACGCCTGACCTATTCTTGCTCTTTTGTGTCTGGCTTAGTTCACTTAGCAAACTGACTCTAAGTTTCATCCATGTCACAACATGTTTCCAAACTTCATTCTTTTTTCTGGCTAGTTAATATCTGCGTGTTAAGAATACATCACATTTTATTCATCTATCGATGCACATCTGCACTGTTTCCACCATGACCACTGTTGCTAACACTGAGGTGATACCACCTTCCCAGCTGAAGGTTCACATCCATGACTCCTGGTTCTCTGCAGAGGAATGGAACTGATAGATCCAGTGCTTACTCTGTACTTCCCTCCCTGAGAAGTGCCCAACTTTCTCACAGTGGCTAAATCATGTGACATTTTTTTTTTTTTTTTGGTGGTGCTAGGGACTGAACTCAGGGCCTCATACACACTAGGCTGGTACTCTGCCAGTGAGCCAGCCCTCGTGTTACATTCTTACATCCACTACATCTTCTTTTTTTTTTTTTTTGGTACTGGGGATCGAACTCACGACTGCACGCTTGCAAGGCAGGCGCTTTTGCCACTGAGCTAAATCCCCAGCCCTACATCTTCTTTTTAATATTCTGGTTCTTTATATCCTTGCCAATACTTATTGGGGGTGGGGGTTCTTTAATTATGCTGAATTACTGATTAGTAGTACAAGTTTGTAATACATACCAGATAGATACATAATGCAGACACTCACCATGGGGACCTCCTACATATCACATCTTACTCCTTTTCATTTCTCCTTCCCCTCCCTCCCCTTTACTTTCAATCCCTAGTGTTTTTGTTGGTTTTGATCCCTCTACACACTCAAATACTTAGGATTGAATCCAAGGCCTCCACAATGAGCTTTAGCCCCAGCACTTATGTACTGATTGACTGATTTTTCTTTGAGACAGGCTGGCCTTGAATTCAAGGTGATCCTTTTGCCTCAGCCTCCTGAGTGCTGAGATTATAGGTATGTGCTATCATACCTGGCTATTTTTTAAATTTTGAAAAATTTTATTAGTGTTATGTCTGCAGTACATAATGATTACATTCATAGTGGGGAGTTGGTACAAGTGCGTAACATCTTGATTCTTTCTCCATCCCCTTTCCCTACTCTATCTCTTGGTCCTCTTCCCATTTGCAAAAGATCTATCTCCCTGTTTCCTATTATCTATTTTTGGTTTTGTTCCCTATTTATACTCTGTATTTCTCATATAAGTTCAACCAAGCAATATTTAAGCTTGTGTGTCTGATTTATTTCACTTAACATTATTGTCTCAAGATGCATGCATTTCCTTACACAACTCCAATGTATCCTTCTTTATGGCGGAGTAGTATTCCATTTTATATAAATGTTTTCTTATCTATTCATAGGAATATAAGCTCTTCCTAGATTTAGCTATGGTGAATACTGTTGCTATAAACATGGGCATGTATGTATCACTGTAATACGATGTCTCTAACTCTTTTGGAAAGATCCTATGCTGTTATTTTGAACAGGGTCTCGCTAAATCACCCACACAGGCCTTGAATTTGGATCTTTCTGCCTTGGCCTCCCAAGCTTGGGGATTACAGGTTTGTACCACAGTAACCAGCTTTATTTGCATTTAATGACTAACGATTTTGCCGAGTTATTGACTATTTGTTGCATATCTTCTCTAGGAAAATGTCTATTCAAGGTCTCTGTGCAGTTTTGAACTGAGTGATTCATTTTTATTGCTTCCAATATATGATCAGAACAATGAATATGGAAGAATAAATAAGGCTGCATGACAAGACAGATAACAACACAACTGTCTTTTCTATGTAATTAAGACACAACACTGCCCAAGTGTGATGGTGCATGCCTGTGCATGCCAGCACTCAAGAGGCTAAGGCAGGAGGATTGCTGCAAGTCTGAGACCAGCCTGGATTACAAAGTGAGCTCAAGGTCAGCCTGAACTGCACAGTGAGACCCTGTCTCAAAAGACAAATAAAAATAAATAAATTAATTAAATTAAATAAAGATACAACAGTTGCAAATGCTTTATAAATGTAGCTCCAGCTGCCTACCTGTCCGCACTCAACACATCTACGGCCAAACATGGCCATAAACATGCCAAAACCAAAAAGAAAACAGTCCCTGTTAGCCCATGGAGTCCGGCACTAACAAAAACCAAACAAAACAATCCCTTAAAGGGGCATTGAGCCCTGGCTCTGGGTCACTATTCTAAGTCTCAGCCACCAGAACCTCAAGGAGTCACCTGTGAAGGACCACAGGATCTGTCACGGATTCTAATCCCCCAGCTACCCTCTCGGAGAGGGAATGAAAGCATTAAAGGATGTAACAGATTTTCAGCGTAGACCTGATCGTCTTTGTTCAGGCTATATTTTCATTAGGAAAGAATCAGTAAACTTTCTCAAAAGTAGAATTCAAACACATGCCTGTAATCCTAGCACTCTGGAGGCAGGAGGATCACCATGAGTCCTAAGTCTTATTATGCAGCCTGAACTACATAATAAGAGCCTGACTCAAAAACTAAACCAAACCAAAGTATAATTCAATAAAACTAAAATAAATCTCTGTTTTTTAAGTCAAATGAAGCTTCACTCATTCAAAGAAGATAGAAAAGTAGAAGATATTAGTGGTGAACTGTATCTCAAAGACCTAAACCACAGTGTTACTGTTTTGGGGTTTTTTTTGGTACTAGACATTGAACTGAGGCCCTTATACTTGCCATGCAGGCACTGTGCCGCTGAGCTAAATCCCGGACTCAACTTTTACTTTTTTAAAAATGAAAAGTTAAAAAATTTCAAAAACAAAATTCCCATGTACTTGTCATCCAACTTCCTCTACCACCAACATCTTATATAACCACAGTACAATTTACAATGATTAAAACCAGAAAGTTAATATCGACACATTGCTATAAACTAACTCATACACTCAAAAAATTAATATGGTTTCTGCCCAGGATTTCACATTGTGTTTACTTCTTTTTAGGCTCCTCCTACTTAGGACAATTGCCTAGTCCTTCTGTAATGACCTCGACAGTCTTAAGAGTCCAAGGTAGGCCGGGCATGGTGGCTAACACCTGTAATCCCAGCACTCGGGAGGCTAAGGCAGGAGGATTGTTGCAAGTTCTAGATCAGCCTGGGCTACAAAGTGAGCTCAAGGCCAGCTGGAACTGCGTAGTGAGACCCTGCCTCAAAAAGACAAAAAAAAGAGACTTGGTACAGAAGTGCTCACTGTGAGTTCTGTGCTAAGAGCCTGGAGCTGGGCACTCCTCTAGCTTCTGTGACTTCTTACTTGGGGTTGTAAAGGATTCTTGGACATCCTCAAGCATCGCAATGGACACTTTTCATTATTTAGGAGACAGTGACCTTTGAGGATATAGCTGTGAGTGGGATTTGCTGGCTCCATCCCAAAATAATCTCTACAGAGCTGTGATGTGGGAAACATATATTAATACTACTGCGACAGGAAGAATATCGCATAATCAGCAAATTAAAGAAGAGGAAAATCTAAGCTCACCAGGGCAGACTCAGAAGGGTTTGAGACCGTCAATCCCAGCAGCTAGGTGCCTGCCCAGGCCCTTAGGGTCATTGGACTAGGCTCCAGAGGTTCTCCAGGCTTGAGTGGACTGCGCCCAGTGACCTTCATTCAACCAGGGGAGCCAGACCCACCGAAGGGGGAGCCAAGCCAAGCCGTGCCATGAAGTGAGTTGCAGCTCACCAGGGCAGGCCCGGAAGGGTTTGGGACCCTCCATCCCAGCAGCTGGGTGCCTGCCCAGCCCCCTTGGGTCATTGGACTAGGCTCCAGAGATTCCACGGGCTTCAGTGGACTGTGCCTGATTACCTTCATTCAGCCAGGGGAGCCAGGCCCATTGAAGGGGAGCCAAACCGGTGCTCTGCCAAGGGGGAAAGCTTTGGAAAATCGCTGGAAACACGGAAATATAGGAAAACGACAAAATAAAAGACCAAAATGCAATCTCAAACCTCCAGCCCATCCCAAGAAAACCTAGGAGCCATGTACATAGAAGAAAATACTACACATACACCTGAAATACATGAAAGGATATCAACTGAAATAAAGAAGCAAGTATGGGAAGCTATGAGGGAACTCAAATCAGAAATAGTCTCCCAGATAAAAGAAGAAATGATAAAAGTAGTGAAAGAAATACTGAATGCATCCAACAAAGACACAGCTAAACCATTAGAGGAACAAAGCAAAATGATAGAATCCCTGAATGAACAGTTTAAGAGACAAAACAGAATGCATTAAGCAGATTCAAAGAGATATACAGGAAATCAAAAACTCTAATGAAAGTTGCAAAAACCGCCTCAACGAAAGTGAAGATAGAATTTCAGACCTCGAAGATAAGATTGCAGCTAGTGAACAGGAAAGGAAAGATCTAACAATAACAAGAAATCAGGAAATAACAATTCAACAGCTGCAAGGTGATGCAAAGAAAAACAATATAAGATTAATAGGGATAAAAGAAAAAGAAGGGGAAAACACAAATGATATCAAGAGGCTATTTACAGAAGTAATAGCTGAAAACTTCCCAAACATGAGTATGGAAACTGACATACGGATTAGTGAGGCATATAGAACTCCAAATAGCCATAACCAAAACAAAACTACACTCAAGACATATAATAATCACCATCCCAGAAATCCAACATAAAAACAGAATAGTAAGAGCTGTTAGAGAGAAAAGACAGGTCACCTATAAAGGAAAACCTATCAGAATCACAGCAGACTTTTCAACACAAACAATGAAGTCAAGAAGAACATGGAGTGAAGTTTTTCAGATCCTTAAAGAAAACGACTTCCAACCCAGACTGATGTACCCTGCAAAACTGTCCTTCAAAATGGATGGAGAAATAAGATTCTTCCATTACAAAGAACAGCGGAAGAACTTTATGATCACCAAACCAAACCTACAAAGAATACTGAAAGACATTCTAGACACACATAGGAAAAAACCACTAAGCAAGACAGACAAACAGAGTGGAAAGCTAAGATACAACATCAGAAAGATAACATGTCAACAATAAACCAATATATGACAGTTATAAACATTAATGTAAATGGTCTCAAATCACCAATTAAAAGAAACAGACTGGCAGAATGGATCAAGAAACAACATCCAACCATATGCTGTCTACGGGAAACCCATCTAACCCAAAAGGAAACTCATAGACTGAAAGTCAAAGGATGGAAAACAATACTCCATGCAATAGGAACTCAAAAAAAAGTGAGGGTAGCTATTCTGTTTGCAGACCATGTGAACTTCAAACCAAGAATGGTCTGAAGAGATAAAGAAGGTCACTACATACTAGTTAGGGGAAAACTGCAAGAGGAAGAGATAATCTTAAATATATATGTACCAAATTCCAGAGCACCCAACTACACAAAGCAAGTATTAATAGAAATGAAAAATCAAATAGTCAATGACACAATTATAACAGGGGACCTTAACCCACCATTGACACAAAGGGATAGATCAACTAGGCAGAAAATCAGCAAAGAAATAACAGAACTGAATCACACCTGTGAACAAATGGATTTGATAAACATATAGAGAGTGATGCATCCAACAACATCAGGATATACATTCTTCTCACCAGTACATGGGACATTCTCTAAAATAGACCATATACTAACCCACAGAACATATTTAAGTAAATGCAAAAGAACTGAAATTATCCCATGCATGTTATCGGATCATAGCACCATGAAACTGGAAATTAATGATAAAAGTAACTGCAAAAACCACACAAACACATGGAAATTAAATAATACACTCTTGACCAATCAGTGGGTCACAGAGGAAATTAAAGAAGAAATTAAACAATATTTACAAGCAAATGAAAATACAAATACAACTTACCAGAACCTGTGGGATGCAATGAAAGCAGTCCTCAGAGGAAAATTTATAGCACTGAGTTCCCACATTAGGAAAACGGAACAAACACAAATAAGCAACCTGATATTATACCTCAAACATCTAGAAAAAGAAGAGCAAGCCAAGCCCAAAGCCAAAAGAAGGGAGGAAATTATAAAGATCAGAGAAGAAATTAATGCAATAGAGACTAAGAAAACAATTCAAAGAATCAATGAATCAAAGAGTTGGTTCTTTGAAAGAATAAAATTGACAAGCCCCTAGCCAACCTGATTTTAAAAAGGAAAGAAAAGACTCAAATTCATGCAATACAGAATGAAAAAGGAGAAATCACTACTGACCCTGTGGAAATACAGAAGATCATCCACAACTATTTCGAAAACCTCTACTCTCATAGGTTCGATAACACAGAAGAAGTGGACAGATTCCTAGAAACATACGAACCAGCAAAGCTGGATCAAGAAGATGTAAAACTGTTGAATAACCCAATTTCTATTAATGAAATTGAAAATGTAATCAAGTCCCTACCAACAAAGAAGAGCCCAGGCCCAGATGGATTCACTGTGGAATTCTACAAGAAATACAAAAAAGACTTAATGCCAACACTCCTCAAACTCTTCAATGAAATTGAAAGGGAAGCAATTCTCCCTAAGTCATTCCTGGAAGCAAATAACACTCTAGTACCAAAACCTGAGAAAGACCCAACTAAAAAAGAGAACTACAGGCCAATCTCCCTAATGAACATAGATGCAAAAATTCTCAATAAAATATTGGCAAACAGGATGCAGAAACTCATCAAGAAGATTATACACTATGACCAAGTGGGATTCATCCGAGGCATGCAGGGATGGTTCAACATACATAAATCAATAAATGTAATCCACCATATCAATAGAGCCAAAAGCAAGAATCACATGATCATTTCTATAGATGCAGAAAAAGCTTTTGATAAGATCCAACACCCATGCATGATAAGAACCTTACAGAGAATTGGAACAGATGGTCTTTATCTCAATATGATAAAGGCCATCTATGACAAACCAACAGCCAGTGTCATATTAAATGGCCCAAAACTGAAAGCCTTTACCTTGAAATCAGGCATAAGACAAGGATGTCCCTTATCACCGCTCCTATTCAATATAGTACTGGAAATACTAGCCAGAGCAATTAGATAAAGGGGAGAAGAAGGAGTAAAGATAGGAAAAGAAGTTAAATTATCATTATTTGCAGATGACATGATACTCTACATAGAAGACCCCCAAACCTCCATTGAAAGTCTCCTAGATATAATAAATAAATTCAGCAATGTAGCTGGATACAAAGTCAATACTCAAAAATCAATAGCATTCTTATACACTAACAACAAAATCACCGAGAGAGAAATAAGAGAAGCCACACCCTTCACACTAGCATCCAAAAAAATGAAATACTTAGGAATTAATCTAACGAAAGATGTAAGAGTTGTACAGGGAAAATTGTAATACCCTGAAAAAGAAATCAAAGAGGGCCTCAGAAAATGGAAAGACATCCCTTGTTCATGGATAGGAAGAATAAATATTGTAAAAATGGCCATTCTCCCAAAATCGTTATACATATTCAATGCAATCCCAATGAAAATACCACTAACATACCTCATAGATCTAGAGAAATCACTCCTAAAATTCATCTGGAACCAGAAGAGACCTAGAATAGCAAAGGCAATTCTAAGCAGCAAAGCCAAAGCAGGAGGCATCACAATCCCTGACTTGAAGTTATACTACAAAACTACCATAATAAAATCAACATGGTATTGGAATAAAAACACACCTGAAGATCAATGGAATAGACTAGAAGATACAACTACAAACACACTCAACCACCTTATCTTTGATAAAGGGGCCAAGCACGTTCACTGGAAGAACGACAGTCTCTTTAATAAATGGTGCTGGAAAAATTGGCTATCCATATGCCGAAAACTAAATTTAGACCCATGCCTATCACCAGGTACTAAACTAAAATCCAAATGGATCAAAGATCTAAATATTAAAACAGAAACACTAAATCTGTTGCAAGACAAAGTAGGTAAAAATCTTGAAGACATAGGGGTAGGTAGAGAATTCATGAGCAAGAACCAAACTGCACTGGAAATACTTCCCAGAATCAATAAATGGGATCACATCTTATTAAAGAGTTTCTGCATGTCCAAAGAAATCTCTAGCAGAATGAAAAGAAAACCTACAAACTGGGAAAAAATCTTAGTGAACTGTCCCTCAGACAAAGGACTTGTCTAGAACTTTTAAAGAATTTAAAAAAATCAGACCCCTGAAATTCAAAGACCCTATCCAAAAATGGGCATCCAAGATGAACACACAGTTCTCAGATGAAGAAATACAAATGGCAAATAAATACATGAAAAAATGTTCATCATCATTGGTCATTAGAGAAATGCAAATTAAAACCACACTACTCCAGAAAGAATGGCCAGGATCAACAAAACTACCAACAACAAATGCTGGAGAGGCTGTGGGGAAAAAGGAACTCTTCTGCACTGTTGGTGGGAGTGTAGACTGGTGCAACCACTGTGAAGGTCAATCTGGAGATTCCTCAAAAATCTGGGGTTGGAGGTCCCATTTGATCCACCTATTCCACTCTTAGGCATATTCCCAGAAGATCTGAAAACATCTTACCACAATGATATATGCGCACCCATGTTTATAGTGGCACAATTTGTAATATAGCTAGATCTTGGAAACAACCTAAGTGCCCATCAATTGAGGAATGGATAAAAAAATTGTGGTACTTTTATACAATGGAGTACTACTCAGCTATAAAGAATGATCACATTGAGATATTTATAAATAAATGGATGCATCTTGAATCTATACTCATAAGTGAAATAAATCAAACTCATATGTATAAATACCGTATAGTCTCCCTAGTGTAAGAAATGGTAAGAGAACAGAAGATTTTATGGAAATCATGTTCACCATTATACTGCTTTGACGTCTTATGTCTTCATTCATTGGTTGGAATGGTTTTATTGTTTTGTTTGACCTTAATATATGTGATCATATGAATAGTTACTTTGAAGACAAGACAAAATGGCAGCCAGTGGTGATTTAATATTATCTTGCTCTGAAGTCCTACCATGCTTTTGTTTTTCTATTACCATTGGTTCTATCGTGTTGTGTCTTATTGGATTTTAATATGTATGATAGTAAAAACAAAATTTTTATGGAAAATGAGATAATATAGCAGCCAAATATGATGGGCACTTAGGTTGTTTCCAAGATCTGGCTATATTACAAATTGTGCCACTATAAACATGGGTGCGCATATATCATGTTCATCTTTGGTTACTTGATTCAGAATGCCATAGAATACTTCCATCCTCTTGAGTTGTTTTATTTTACTTTGTTATGTTAGACATTATTGTGTGTAAAGCTAAGCTCAACTATTTCAAAGAAAGAGACATTATGATAGCTACTGTTAATATCCAATTGTCTTGTTGTGAAGTGCTGTGATACTTACATTGTTCTGTTCTGATCTGCTTAGATTTGTCCTCTTTTGTTTTATTCTCTTTAAAATAAAAAAAAAAATTTAAAAAAAAAAGAGTCCTACTAGTTACTTTCTAGGATGCCTCTAAATTTGTTTTTTTTTTTATGTTACCTCATGATTAGGTTGAAATTCTGTATTTTGGGGCAACACTCCTGTATCAACCTCAGTCTAGCATGTCAGGAGAGCGCTTGCTTCAACAGTATACTTAATAATACATATCACGACAAGAGGTACATACCTTCTTGTTATTCATGACTTTGTGTTTTTTGTTTTGTTTTGGAGACAGGGTCTTGCTGTGTAATTCAGGCAGGCCTTAAAGTCATGGCGATCTTCCTGCCTCTTCCTTACCAATGAGGTTTTTCTGCTGAGAATTTTCCTCAGCTTTACCTATCAACAAATTCAACTTTCAAGGTCTAAAGACTTGATGATGCTTTTAACTTCTAATTTTGCCTAACAAAATTATTTAACTGACTGAAACAAGAAAGGCCTACAATCATGTCATATAGCAATTACAAGGACAACTGAGCATAGAACACGGCCAGCAACTGACCTTTGTACTCAGGGGTGAACTCCTTCATCTCAGGAGGGAGGGACTCATAGAAGCGCTGCTCTCTGGAGATGAGAGGCTTGCATACAGTGTGGTCGTCGTAGCGCATCATGCTGCTGTGTCCGCCCACTTGGTGGATGAAGGGCTCCAGGAGAACTCCTCGGTCTCCTGCCCGGCCCGCGTTCTTGCCATACTGCCCCACTTCCATGGTTTGACAAACACACATTGCGTTGGGGGCCAGTTGCACACTGGGGGCACAGGTCGTAGCACATGGGCCACAAAATAAGAGCTAAGTAGAAGGTCCCAGCAACCTGAAGGCGACAGTCACGGTCTGCTCAGCTTCTTATTCTGTCCTACAGAAAAGACAAAAAAAGGGAATCAAAACACTTGTGATGTTAGAGCTATGTATTTTACAACCACTGGGGAGGTAACTATTCCTGTTTACTTCACATTCAAAGATGAAGGTACCAGAAAAAAAAAAAAAAGGCAACAGAAATTTATTCTGTTCAGGGTGTCCTCCTGAGAGGAAGGGTTTTTGCTGAGTAATCAGGTCACACTTGCCTCCCCAATTCTCTGATAGAGTGTCTAAGGGACAAGGCAGCAAAAGATATTTTACAGTAAATTGTAAAATCAGAAAAAAATGTTTTGCTTTTCTCAAGATAATCTAGATTTCAGACTTCTTCCACTTTTCAATAATAATTATGATCATGTCCAGCCCCATGGAACATCCTTTCCTATCCATATCTACCAGCAGGGCAAGGAGAAAGTCTTTGTACTCAAATACCTTCCCTATAATGTCAAATTTCTTTAAAGAAAATTAAAACAGCTGCTAACTTTCTTAGTAACAAAATTATTTTTGAATTGGGAATGTATTTGACAAAACTATACCTGAAAAAGTAAAAATACTTGTAGAGCAGGAATACGATCCTGTCTGAGAGAGATACAACACTGTTTGGGAGACCTCATAATTATAAGCAAATGGGCTACAGAAAAACAATAATGCAAGTCGGGCATGGAGGCACACTTGGGAAGCTGAGGCCGGAGGATCACAAGTTCAAGGCCAGTGCGGACTAAATAGTGACTTCAAGGCCAGCCTTAATCACCAGGGTGTGATCTCAAAAAACCAAAAAACAATCCCAACACAAAACCACAAAATCTTAACTCCTAGGCTAGGCATGGTGACATACATGTCTTTAGTCCTAGCTACCTGGGAAGAAGCTGAGGCATCACTCCCATGAGCCCAAAAGTTCAAGACCAATCTGGGCAACACAGAGAGACCTCAATATCAAAACAACAACAAAGCTACCTAGGCAACAATGCTGTCATTCACTGCTGTCACTAAATAAATCTCTATTCCCACTTCTGGTAACAGACTGCAGAGTTATTTGTTTTTCAGACAAGGTCTTACTAGGTTTGTTTGGCTGGTCTTGAACTCACTATATAGGCCAAACTAGCTTCAAATTTGTGATGATCATCCTGCCTCAGACTCCCAAATGCTGAGATTACAGGTGTGACCCACTACATCTGGTACAGTATTTTTTATATACATGATTTTTTGTCCAGTTACCCACTTTTTAAAAACTTTTTGTTTTTAATTTTGAGACCCACTGGCCAAGCTGTCCAGGTTGGTCTCAAATTTGTGACACTCTTTCCTCAGCCTCCTAAGTAGTGGGAGCACTTTGGTGTGCTGGGCCACACCCAATTAAGCCAGTTATCTACTTTCATCCTTTTGGACATGACAATTCTGTGTCCCAACAGTGTTTTCTCTATTCTCTCCAAACCTGAGGGTGGTACACAATTCTGTGGAGCAGCAACTGTGAAGGGCCTCTAGTTCACTTTGGAATTTGCAGCTGCTATGCTGCCTCTACAAGATGCCACCACAACTATGATCCCTCTATAGCTCATGACTTGACTCTTGTCTCCCAGTGATGCTGGATGCTCCTACTCCTGTCACTGTCAAAGGCACCTGCAGCTTTCATCAGCTCTTTGAGCTATTCAGCTACCCACAGTTCCATGACAGTCACTGTCACCAAGGGTTTGTGATTGCCCTACCATGACAACAGCTATCATGGGCATTTTTCTGCACAATGTAACTGTATACAGTCATTACTCAACTTAGGAACATCCAAGTTGCAAGCTTTCACAGGTGTACTATATAAGACTCACTTTGTCAGATTATGAATGATTCTGACTTTTGAGCATTCTCCTGGAACGAAACTTGTTCATAAATCAGGGAACTTACTGTAACCAAGTATAATACAAATAAATATAGCAGGAAATACTTTCTCCCTATCACAACTAAAAGCTTTTTTTTTTTTTTTTCCTTTTTGAGACAGGTCTCACAATGTAGTTCATGTTAGCCTTAAACTCACTTGTGGACTTTGAACTCACTGCAATCATCCTGCTTCAGCCTCCCAAGGGCTGGGATTATAAACTTGTGCCACCATGTCCAACAGACAACTAAAGACTTGAACAGTAAGAAGTATTATCAGAATTCACTGGTGAATCCCAGAAGGGCATCATTTCCCCTCAACACAGAGAATATCAATTTTCTGAAGCACCAAAGGAATCTGGCCAGATTCCTTTCAGCAGGGGTCCCTAAACCGTGGGCCACAGCCTGTCAGGAACCAGGCCACGTAGCAGGCGGTAAGCAAAGGCAAGGGAGGGATGCTTACTTACATACACAGCCACTTCTCACCACCTGAGCTCCACCTTCTGTCAGACCAGTGTTGGCATTAAATTCTCACAGAAATCGAGCTCTACTATGTACAGGGCAGGTGATGAATCTAGGCTGTGCTCCTCTGAATCATCCTGAAACCAGCTCATTCCCCACCCCATTCATGGAAAAACTTTTCCACTAAGTCCTTGGTGTGAAAAGGTGGGAGACCACTGCCTTCAGTATATCTAGCAGAGTAATTCAAACTCGCACAGTGTGAACCATTATAAATGCATCAACTCAAAATAGGGAAATGGTTCTGTCTCCTAATAGTATCAAAATTTCCTAACACAAAAGTAAGCCCAGGAGAAGGGAACATGCGCAATGACCAAGTCTTTAGCTTTCCAGGCCTCTTCAAACTTTCTCATGCAAAGAACCCTAATGGTCCAGAAACAGAAGGGGGTGTCTACAGGAAGGAGGGCTATCAACTGTGAGTTGAGAGACATTCAATGGAGGCCACACTTCCTCCTGGGGCTGTCATCTGAGGAATGTGTCACTATACAAATCACAATCAAGTTCCACTTATCTGTGTATAACTTCCACTTCTCTAGTCACTTTTTTTTTTTCTACTTACCTGTCTTATTCTGCTTTCCTAACAATACTTTCCCTCAGAGAAGGATAGTGCTTGAGTTTTACAAAACAGTCATTTTAATTCCCTTGCTCAGATGTGCCTAGGACGTACTCAGGCACCACAGGTCTGGAGTGAAAGGATTTTGTCCTAGAATGAGTTACACAATATTACAATGGTGGGAAGCAGAACCAAAAAGCATGTTTACCTTGAGGTCACTTCCTCCTTCCCCTATGACAACTTCCTTTCCTTTCCCAGTGGTGCAAAAAAGGTCCCAATCTGCTCCTTGTGCATCATCAATGGCCGCCCTAAGCATCACCCTGGTCAGAGGTTATATATACCCCATCTGGTCAGAGAATGCCAGGCTGCCTATGTCATAGACTTCTCTCCACATCCTTGGAATAAAGGCTATTTTTACTTTATATTTTGCTGTTTATTGCACCAAAAACCTAACATAATGGCGCCGTGACTCAGATGGCAGAGTATGTTAGCTCCCAGTTGGAGCTACCCTACCTATAAACCACTGTTTTTTTCCTTCAGGAATGTTTACTTGCTGCCGCTAATCTACACGCAACAGCGACCTTTCTTACTCATCACAGGTGAGCTACTGTGTGGGGTTTTCTGTTTCCATTCCTAAAATTCACAAGCTTGCGTCAGAAAACCTATCCTTGCCATCCTGTGGACAGACATGGCAGTTTTCACGATCCTTAGGCCGTAGAGCCTGAGGCAAAACTGTTATTTTTGTTACCTGGGACCCCGCCCTGAACTCTTCTGTTAACAGCCGGAGAATGGGTGTTGGGACTTTCCATGTCACACTTTCAAAATAGTGACTTTTTGACAGATGTGATCCAGGCCTCTCTCAGGTCACTTACAATTTGGTCACATGGACCATTTCCAGTCCCCCAAAAAACACACCTCTGGGGTACCTGGTTCATAATCTTGGTGTTCTCAGCCTCAAAAAGGCTATAAAACCCAAAAAGCTCATCTTTATTGATGCATTTCTCATAATGGCAGCAAGCTGGCAAAAACCCTTCATATTTAGGCCTTTTTACTCTGAGACGTGTCTTTCTCTCACTCTGTATTGTACAATGGCCCAAATACTTCTGCTCACTCTGCTCCACTAGGAACTCTCTCCCTCCCCCCACTGGACCCATTAGATGGTGTACCTTCTGTCTTTATGGCTCCTCCCCTATATCTCCTAGACCAAATCCCGTAGCTTTCTCAACCAGAGGTTTCTGTGCCCCTGTGCCATCCTCTCCCCGCTCCCTCACCCTCAGTGGCCCCAATCCTTCCCTTAGTTTCTCTCCCCAGTTTCCAATTTCTCAATCCCCTCCACCTGAGCCATCTATTTCATCGGATGGTTCTATGTCCCCTACCCCTGTGTCGCCATCTTCCCCACCAGCCCACGATACTTGGTCTCCTGCGTTCCAGCAGAGTGTAACTGAACAAACAGGATGTCTGATTATACCACTGTATTAAGCTTCATAAACTAATGATTATTAGTAAGCGATGATCTCACCCTCCTAACTAATCAGAACTGCCAGGCTGTTGTGTCTCACCTCACACCTCCTTTTTAACTTCCTGCTTGTGCATTATATAAAAGCCCTAGACCACCAGAGATCAGGGCTTGATATTCTGAGAATGATCCCCAGCAGTGCCCATTAATGTAAATAAATCTGCCTCTAAATCCTGGGTGTTGTCTTGGTGTTTATGCTTGTAGCTGCATCAGTGCAAAGGTCCTAGATTCTTGCCCCTCACAAAAATGAATGAGTGAATGAATGAATGAAAAGAACTGGAGGAACAGCAACCATAGGGTTTTGAGAAGGGTCCTTAGCAAATCACACTCAATGTTTCAAGCTCTGCTTTCAGAGTATCTGTTCTCTCTTTCAGATGAGTACTCATTTTCTGTGATGACTTGGTAGGCTATTTGCTAAAGAAATCTTGTTCTTATGAAAAGAATTTTATACTTTTTTATAGAGTAGTCTGTGGCAAGTATATATTGGATTGAAAAATTTTTACCTTGAAACACTTAATAAATTCCAAGCCTGGGGATGTAGCTCAGTGATAGAGCCCTTAACTAGTACGTATGAAACCCTGAGTTTGATCCCTAGCACTGCAAAAAATAAAAATAAAATTTCCACTGGTAAAGCCTGACACATGTCAATATACAGTACTAAAACTCCTGCTTAATGAACATAATCTTAAAAGAGAAAATGAATCAAAATTATAAAATATACATTAGACCACTGTGTTTGATCACCATGTCTTTTTTAAACCAAGTCTGTTTTTGAGTTGTTCATGTTAGGGTCAGAACCAAGTTCTACAAGAAATAGGAAAAGGGAGTACATAGCTAGATTATGATTTGTCAAAACGGATACTCTGTTTGTGTCTTGACAAAAATCATATTGCAATTGTATGATCCAGTATATAACTTCTGCACCCTAAATTACTTTCAATCATTTTACTGTAGAAAGAGCATCTCTTCCACCCCAAGAAAAGTCCGCAGGCTTCTGGGGTTTTCAGGGACACTTATATTTCCTCAGCACCGTCACAACCTCCTGGGCAGCTGTTCCTTAATAGATGTGAGCACCAGAGAGGAGGGGTTAAAGTGACAATGATGCTCTTCCATCCCAGTGTCTGGTGTTTCCCATTCAGAGAAGAAATCACGTAGTTTGTTTGCATGATTTATTCTGATCACTGAAAGTTCATATTAAAATGGCTAAATTTTATAGCTTAGGGAGTGTTCCCCAGAGATCATGCAGTGCCACTGCTCTGTCTGTTAACTTTATGCATGCTGAGCTACAGTAGAATCTTTTTATCTCATTTTACTGAAACATTTTGGTTTCACATTTTAAGACAATCACTGCAGCTGGGCATAGTGGTACATGCTATCACTGTATAAAATGGAGAAGGAAGCTATTTATGAAAAGAACTTGCTAAGCCAGATGTGATGGTGAACACCTGTAATCGCAGCATATGGGAGGATGAGACAGGAGTATCACTGAGAATTCAGAGCCAGTCTGGGGTACACAGTGAGTTCACAGCCAGTCTGATCTATATAGCCCTGTCTCAAAAATCAAGAAACAAACAAACAAATTTTGAAACCAAAAGAGAAAAATCAAGTTTAAAAATGTTATTTCTAGCCTGGTGAGATTACTAGCATATGCTAGTAATCTCACCAGGCAGAGGCAGAAGGATCCTGAGCGTGAGGCCAGCCTGGGCCTTGTCTCAAAAAAATTAAAGCCAAGTGCAAGCCTGTAATCCTAGCACTGTGAGATGCTGAGGCAGGCAGATGCAATTTTTTTTTAGTCCTACCCAGGTAACTATGGGAGACTTCATACCAAAATTTTCAAAAGGCCAGGAATGTAGCTCTGTGCAGAAGCCTTCCTTTGATCCCCAGTACTATCAAAACTAAAACAAAACAAAACAAAACCCCACAATTGAAGAAAAAAATGGAACGGAAGAATATGCATCAACTTTAGAAGAACAGAGAAAGGAAGGAATTGGCATCTAGGAGATATGAAAAGTTGAGCTACCTTTACAATTTTTAAGAAAGTTTTAGACAGGCATGGTGGCATATGCCAGTAATCCTAGTACTCAAAAGGCTGAGACAGGAGGATCACCCTGAGCTCATAGCCAGCCTGAACTGTATATAACAAGACCCTGTCTCAAAAACAGAAACAAACAAACAAACAAAAAAAACAAATAAAAAGTTTTAAACAAATATGGTAAAATTTTAACCCCTAAAAATCTGTATCATAAAGAAGGGGCAGACCCCAGATCCATGCTGGATGCAAGTACCAGCAGGCAGTGGGATTAAGATGAGGATACCAATGATGTGTCTCTTTCAAACCCTGAGCAACACAGGTTGAACCTCTGGCCATGGGGGCAGGGCCAGAGTAAAAAGTAAAAAAAAAAAAAAAAGCTATATCAAGTAACAAGACCAATCTTGTATTAAAAGCTTAGTGTTCATAAACAGTAAATGACAGGGAAAGAACATTATGACCAATGGTTGCAAAGTGGGCTACTGAAAACCAACCCAGGCCCTGGGAGATGGGAAGAACTGTTAAAACTCCTTGGTGTTTCTTCATTGGCCTCACACACTACTCTCTTCACTTTCCTGTTACTGTCTACTTACATTGCTGACTCTTCTTCCCAGTCTCTTAATGTCGGAAGACTCAAGGCACAGTTGTCTTTCTTGCATACCAGATTCACAAATCCAACTACCTATTCAGTCTGGGAAGTCTAACTTTAAAACAGGCCCAAAACAGAACTTAGCTCTTTTTCTCAACAACAACAAAACCCTCTCTACTCCCCCAGTCTTCCCCAGCATTCACCCTATTTAAAACCCATTTCTTTTTCTGCACCCTTGTATCATGAAATCCTATTGGGTTTACCTTCAGAACATATCCAGACTACAACCACTTCTTACTGCCTTCAGTGCCCACCACTGGGGCAGGGGGAGCGGGGCGGGACGGGGACATACCTTCCACCTCCTAACCAGCTTCCCTCCTTCTATCATGACGTCCCAAGCAATCCATCCTCAAAACAGCAGCCCGAGTGATTTTAAGATGTGACTTTCCTATTCAAAATCCTACAGTGACTGCCCCCATCTCAAAATAAAAACTCAACTCTAACATAGCCCCCAAGAATCCACAAAATCTACATCATTCATCCATCCTTCCTTTCTCTCCTTCCTACCTCTCTATCACCCACCCACCCCACTCCCGATGGTGCAAACTGAAACCAGGTAGCTAAATCCCCAGTCTAGTTAAATTTTCTAGGATGATCTCAAATTTGTGATCCTTCTCCCTCAAACTTCCAAGCATCTGGGATTATAAACATGAGGTTCACTCTTACTTCCCTAGTTTAAATAGCAACCTCTATGGGGCTGAGGATATAGCTCAGTGGCACAGCACCTGCCTGAAAAGCATGAGGTCCTGAGTTCAATTCCTGGTACCCACAAAAAGAAAATAAATGTAAATAAATAAATAGCAACCCCCAAGAAAACAAAGAAAAATAAAGAGCAACCCACTTCAGGTTCCACTCTGCTTGATTGGTTTTATATACTTTAGTTATAGATATCCACTGTTTATTATTCATGCTGCTTCTGCTGCTGATGTTGCTGCTGCTGTTGTCAATTCCATAAAGGTTAAGAATTTTGTCTATTCTGTTCACTACATATTATTTTAAGTGCCCAGAGCAAGGCTGAGGTAAGAGATTAGGTTGAGGCAAACCAGCTGGGCAAGTGGGCATGACCTATATAATGAAGATGCAAGAAATGAGCAGAAAAAGCATTCCCAAAGCCCTGTACCTCGCTATCATCAACTGTTCTCCAGGTTTTTGACATGATGGCCTAGAACTCATAGAGGAGTGGGAAATATAAAAAGGGGCTGCCATTAAGCTCTTGGCCACTTTCTTTCACAGTGGTCAGTTCTCACCCTGTAGAGTGTGCTTTTGTCCTACTTTCATTTGGCCTGCACTTACTCTGCAGAGCATGTTTCTTTTGCTATCTTTAATAAATATAAAAACCTCACTATCTTTTGTTCTTGTCTTGATTCTTTACTCTGGCTGAGAAGAACCAAAAAGAATCTCTTACAAAAAGTCCCCAGTACCTCAGACCCTGGTAACAATGCCTGACAAAAGACAATTACACAATAAATACAGCTGAATATATAAATGTATGTGTATTTATGAAGCACAAAACAGATTATAGAGTAGATTATATAACACATGAAAAATGCTTATGAAGGGGATTTTTTTTAACATTAGGGTTGTAAAGTTTACTAGACCCACCAAAATCAGAACAAAGAAAGTAATGTGATTTTACAATAAAAAAGACTGGCCATGCAAGAGAATTCTCAATCAGCAAATAAAGGGAACACAAGTCCTGCTTTTAAAAAGGTGCTGACATATGAAAGAAAAACAAATTTAAATGTACCCAGGTAAGATTAGCAACAACAAAAATCTAAACAGAATTGAAAAATATATAATTCATGAAGAACGTAATTAGTTTTTATCAATGAACACAAGGAAAAACAATGGGGACAGAAAGCAGGCAAACACTGAAATAATCTCAATTGAATAAACAGTAAATCAGATTTTTAAAACCAGATTTAAAAAAATAAAACCTGAGCCAAATTCAGGAGAAGTGGAAGGAAAAGATCGGTGGACTGATAGACAACAGGATACAGAACATACCCTGAGAGAGACAACGCATGCCATAATAAAATGCCTTGGAGAGATCCGGACAGAAGGAGATGGATCCTCTCAACCTAGGAAGAAATTAAGGGCAAAAGAGCTGGTCAAACATGCAGTCCTGGGGTACACTGCAGAAGCTGAGATTAGCGGCCACAGCACTCTCCAGCCGCCTGAATTCGCACCGCTGCTGCGACTGGTCGGAGCGGCTGGAGCTCGCGCAGCCCCGACTCACTGAGACTGGCCCGAGCAGCCAGAACATGCTGGAGCACCCAAAACCGTGCCACTGCAACTAACCAGTCATGCTGAAGACGGAGGTTCGCGAGAACGGAGCCAGCAAGGGACCTCCATTAAACCGGGGTGAGTGCTGGGAATAAGACCCCCACACACCGGAAGGGCAAAACCAAATGGACGACATGTTGGAATCAGGCAAGAGAAACCTGAACTAGGAATGACAGTGACTTCAGTTGGTTGCTCCCTTCCCAGAGCAGATTCATGGGATCTGCTTGGCCTGGGTCATGCCCCTGGCCGGGACCCAATAAGCCACCCCAAACCAATTCCTGATGCATAGCACACACTAACCCAGTGAAGGCTCCAGAAGGTGGACTGGCCCGGTGGGGAGGGGCCAGCATATGCAGCCCCTGCTTACACCTCAGTGATGAGCAAACAGGTGAGGGCAGAAATCCCTCACCTGTGTGCTTCAGAAGAAACATAACCAGCATGGAAAGGGGCTGGGACCTCCACTATACACCTGTATGGAAGAAACCAAAAACATGACAAGAGAACAAACAACAAGAAAAAGCCCCCAACCCAAAACCCTGAGAACACTGATCCAAGAGACGGAAATACAAAGAGACTGAGGGTAGCAAACATGCAACATCAGACACGGCTTCAATGGACATTAAGAGATATCTTGAGATGAGCTCAAAACTGAAATATTAAATCAGATAAAGCAAGATATAAGTAGATTAATAAAAGAAATGCTAACTCTCAAGAAGATACAGATGGAAGAAGGGAGGAACACAAAAAAGAGGAGAAAAATGTTCGATAAAGAATATAAAGAAAACTTATAATACATGAAGCAGATGCAAAGAGATTACCAGGAAATTAAAAACTCCATTGAAAGCTGGCAAAAGTGCTTAAAAGAAACTAAGGATAGAGTATCAAAACTTGAAGACCAGTTTGTAATGTGTGATCATGAAAGGAAAGATCTCTTAAAAATAACAAGGTAAAAAGCAGTAACAATACAAAGGCTAGAAGACAACAAGAGAATCTACAATTTAAGAATAGGAAATGTAAGTGAAGACACAGGAATAAAAACAGGAGAATTACAAAGGCTATTCACGGAAATAATTAAGCAAAAATTCCCAAGCATAGGAAAAGGAAATGATATTCAGATATATGAGGCATACAGAATTCCAGCCACCTACAACCAAAACAGAGCTACACCCAGACATATAATAATTAACATACCAGAAATTCAATATAAAAACAGAATATTAAAAGCCATCCGAGAAAAGAAATAGATAAACCTATAAAAGAAAACCAATCAAGATCATGGCAGACTTGTCAATACAGACCATCAAATCAAGAAGAGCTTGGAGCTAAGTATTCCAAGCCCTGAAAGAAAATAACCTTCAGCTCAGACAGATGTACCCTGCAACTGTCACTAGAAATTAATGGAGAAATAAGATGCTTCCATGACAAAAAGCAACTGGGGGAATTTGTGACCACCAATCCAACCCTACATAGAATACTGAAGGGCATTCTAGAGAGAGACAAAAAAAAAATACCAGGATTTCAGGAACATGGCAGAAAGGCCTCAATGAACGGGGCAGGCAGTAGAATGAAGGAGAAAAGTAGACAAACAATGGCAGAAAAATAGCATAGCAGAAATGAGGCAGAGAAGGTTGGCTATAATCTCTAACATAGATGGCCTTGATATACTAAAAAAAAAAAAAAATACAGGCAGAGTAGATCACGTGTTAGGATCCATCGAGATGCTCTGTATAGGAAATATAATCAACCTGAGAGAGGTATTATGGACCAAAAATCAAATATGAGAAAACAATGCTCTATGTAACAGGGAGCCAGAGAGAAATAGGGGCAACTCGACCACCACCTGCAGATAGGATGGAAAGACAGGATACTTATGTGTAGTAGAGAACTATTCAGGTATAATGAAGGAAAACCTTGAGGCTTTTGTAGGTAAAGCAATACAACTTGAGAGCAAGTCCAGGAGTGAGAAGGTTCGGAACCACTTAGGTAAATAGCAGGTTGCCCCCCACCAATCTAAAAACTGAGGGAGTTGGTGGGACCCAAAATACACAGTACCCTGTGGGAGTGAAAGGGGAGGAATAGTCTAAAAAGAGAAGGCAGAGGATATTGTTAATAGTGTACCAGGATTTAAAACCCACATTACTCACACCACTCTGCTTAGATGGATTATATTCTGTTCCAGTTTGTCTACTTATACTAGATTTGAGGGCACAGACAATTATCCCAAAAATAGCAGGATATAGTACAGTAATCATCCTTAATTTCCTATTAACTTAATCTGAAGCTCTGTATAACTTACACTATTTTACCATGACTGATCTTAATTGAATCTGGTTTGTTAGATCACTGTTTTGTATTGACAGATTATATTCAAAGCTGTTATGATTGATAATATCAAGTCTGACAGTATAGGCAACTACACTGAAGATGACAAGTTTCACTAGGATACTCACTGTGGTTTGATTATTACCTGCCTTTGAAGTTTAACATTGTCTACAATGTTTTGTTTTTACTAATATTGTTATATACTGCTATATTCAATTATACTGCTATATTCAAATACGCCTGATGATACAGACAATTCTATTGTAGGTAACTAGAGACAACACAGTAACTATTGTAGAGCGTCTTGCACTGTGGTTTTATATGACTTTTTGGTTTCATGTTTTTATAGGAATGTTTTGTTTTATCTTGCTATGTTTTGTTTTTCCCTCTAATACAGAAAGGATAGAAATACATATAAAGACTCATGCATGCATAGCTGTTTACAATCTCACTGTTCAAATGTCTACCTCGTATGCTTTAATTTTGTAACTTGAGCAACAATTTCTAAGAGGACAATATATAATTTATCAACTAGCAATTTCTTACTGTTCATCTTTTTTTTAAAAAATTCTGTATTATTTCTACCCTTTTCCTGGTTTTTTTTCTCTTTAAATAAAATTTTTAAAAATGCAGATGTAAGTAGCTTTTTGGCTTACGTATTTTAATTCAACAACATGGCAATGAATAGAAAGTCTTCAGAGGAAGAAAATCTGCAATCAGATAAGGTAGCCAACAAGGTCAGGTCTATTTTAAGAATCAGAAATGCACACACAGTGTCTCTGCAGCAAATGCAAGACAACACTTGCCACCAAATTCTTTATTTAGACATACTCAAAATGCAAATCAGCAGACATGTACCCTTAAACTCAGAATTCCAAATTCTGTCTCCAATATATTTTTATGGCCTCAGATTAACCAACTGAGTTTGATATACAATCTTTTTATAAAGTGAAGCATTCTGGTTCCTTCACGTCACAGGTATGTAAGTAAATTTCCTCAAAATACCATAAAAATAGGTTTGTGAATCCACTATATCCATTAATTCTTCTAAAATTAAGTATCTCAAAGCTGGGAGTGTAAATCAGTAGCAGAATGCCCAGCATGCAAGAGGCCCAGGTTTCATCCCTAACACCACAAATAGTAATTCAACTAGCTACTCAGGAAGCTAATGTGGGAAGATCAAAAATTTGAGGACAGCTCGGAGAACTCAACAAAATTCTGACGGGTTAAAAATTAAAAAGGGCTAAGGATGTATGTATCCCAGTGATAAAGTGATCAGCTAGCTTGTATAAGCTCCCAGGTTGTGCTTGTTTTTTGCAGTAGTAAGGAATGAACCCAGGGCTTTTGCATAGAACATCTCTAGCCACCATTTTATTATATAAAGTATTTTATATATTTTAAGACTTTTGCTAAATTATTAAATTGTCCAGGGTGGGATAGAACTTGCAAACCTCCTGCCTCAACCTCCCACACTGCTAATATTGCAAACATGTACCACCACATGTACTAACCCAGGTTTAATCCCCACTACCACACACACACACACACACACACACACTCTCTCTCTCTCTCTCTCTCTCTCTCTCTCTCGCTCGCTCGCTCGCTCCACTGAAACATTAAAAATATGACACAGGATCACTCTCTTTTAAAAAAAAAAAGTTTTGTTTTGTTTTTTTAGATGGAGACTCACTGTTTTACCCAGTCTGGTCTTGAATTTGTTGGCTCAAGTGATCCTGCTCACTTAGCCTCTAGAGTAGCTGGAACTACACATGTACACCACTGCACCCAGGATCTTTTTTCTTTTTTTTAATTAAAATTAAAAAGAAATACATATATAAGTCAGAAATGCTAAGTAAAATTATGGCAGTAGATCTTTGGATTTTGGTGAATGTATTTTTGGTTTTTTCTTTACTATCAGATACAACCCAAGGGGAAAACAGCAAAATTACTCAAATTGAAAAGAACACAGTGAACTGGTAAATCATTCTAAAAGAAAAGAATAATACATAAAGCTGAGGTTGCACAGCTCTAGATTTTATGAGGACTAATTATAATTAATTTTAGAAGCAAAGTGTTGAGATGGTCAGGAAAAGATACACAAATACCTTCAAAATGACGGACAAAAGCAAACATGAAAATGTGTCCACTCTCTAAAGCAGATCTCCAAGTAAACCTAATTATTTCTTAAATTTGAGTTCATTTTAGCACACACACATATATACATACATATATTTTTTTTAAATACCTATGAGGGTGAAAGAGACCCGTGTTGTTACTTTCCTTTCCCTACCCTAGTGTGACTGTGCCAAGCAGATACTCAAAAAAACTCTCCTAGGAGAAAAATACAGAAGATGTTCCTAATATAAGGAGGGCTGCCAACCTAAGCCTGCCCTTACAACCTACCAGGAATGAGAAGCATATACAAAGGCCTAGTGCAATCTGGGAGATGTGAAACAAGAAAGGGAAAATCCTTAATGGAATTTATTTTTTACTTGTTCCCAAAGAGATGAAGTTTGTTTTTATTTTTTGTTGGTACCAGGACTCAAACTCAGGACCTTGCACTTGCCAGGCAGGCACTGTGTCACTAAGCTATCCCACATCCACCCAAAGTTATTTTTTATTTCTGTTTTCATTTTTTTTTAAGATTTAAAGAGAAACAAAAGCATGTAAAGAGAGAATACAGAATTCCAAAAAAAGATAAATAAGAAATCACTAGTTAATAAATTACATATTATCCTCTTAGAAATAGTTGTTTAAGTTACAAAATTAAAGCATACAAAGTAGATAGTCAAACAGTGAGAGTGTGAACAGCTACGCATGCATGAATCTCTACGTGTATTTCTATCCTTTCTGTATTGGAGGGAAAAACACAACTTAGCAAGACAAAACAAAAACAAATTCCTATAAAAACATGAAACCAAAAAGTCGTATAAAACCACAGTACAAGGTGATCTACAATGATTACTGTGTTGTTTCTTATTATCTTCAATAGAATGTCTATATCATCAGGCATAATTGAATATAGCAGCATAACTGAGTATAGCAGTAAATAACAATATTAGTGAAATAAAACACTGTAGACAGTATAAAACTTCAAAGGCAGGTAATAATCAAACCAGAGTGGATATTCTAGTGGATCTTGTCATCTTAAGTGCAGTTGCCTATACTCTCAGACTTGATACTGTATCAATCATAACAGCTTTGATTAAAATCTATCAATACAAAACAGCAATCCAACAAACCAGATTCAATTACGCTCAGTCATGGTAAAACTGTGTAGGTTTTACAGAGCTTCAGATTAAGTTAATAGGAAATTAAGGATGATTACTGTACTATATCCTGTTATTTTCAGGATTACTGTCCATGCCCTCAAATCTAGTACAGGTAGAATGACTGGAACAGAATATAACACATCTAAGCAGAGTAGTGTGAGTAATGTGTGTTTTAAATCCTGGTGCATTATTAACAATATAACGTATCAAGGCCATCTATGTTAGAGTTTCTAGTTATCCTTCTCTGCCTCATTTCTGCTATACTACTTTTCTGCCTTTGTTTAGTTTTCTCCTTTATTCTACTGCCTGCCCCACTCATTGAGGCCTTTCTGCCACTGTTCCTAAAATCCTGGTATTTTTTCTCTCTCTAGAATGTCTTTCAGCATTCTCTGCAGGGTTGGATTGGTGGTCACAAACTCGCCCAGTTCCTCTTTGTCATGGAAGCATCCTGTTTCTCCATTAATTTCTAGTGACAGTTTTGCAGGGTACATCAGTCTGGGCTGGAGGCCACCTTCCTTCAGGACTTGGAAGACTTCTCTCCAAGCTCTTCTTGATCTGATGGTCTGTGTCGAGAAGTCAGCCATGATTCTGATGGGCTTACCTTTATAGGTAATCTGTTTCTTTTCTCTGATGTCTTTTAATATTTTTTTATATTGAATTTCTGGTATCTTGATTATTATATGTCTCGGTGTAGCTCTGTTTTGGTTGTAGGTGGCTGGAGTTCTGTATGCCTCACACAACCAAATGTCATTTTCTTTTCCCATGCTTGGGAAGTTTTCCTTAATTATTTCCGTGAGTAGCCTTTGTAATTCGCCTGTATGTATTCCTGCTTCTTCTTTCACATTTCTTATTCTTAAATTGTAGATTCTCTTGTCATCTTCTACCCTTTGTATTGTTACTGCCTGTTTCCTTGTTATTTTTAAGAGATCTTTCCTTTCATGATGACACATTGCAAACTTGTCTTTAAGTTTTGATAGTCTATCCTTAGTTTCTTTTAAGGAGTTTTGCCAGCTTTCAATGGAGTTTTTAATTTCCTGGTAGTCTCTGAATCTTCTTCATGTATTCTGTATTTTCTTTATATTCTTTATTGAATGTTTCTCTCCTTTGTGTTCCTCCCTTCTTTCGTCTGTATCATCCTGAGAGATGCTTCTTGAGAGCATTTCTTTTATTACTCTACTCATATACTGCTTTACCTGATTTAATATTTCAGTTTTGAGCTCATCTACAAGGTCCCGAAGATATCTCTTAATGTCCACTGAAGCCATGTCTAATGTTGCGTGTTTGTCTCCCTTATTTTTCCTTCTCCTGGATCAGGACTCTCAGGGTTCTGGGCTGGGGGCCTCCTCCTGCCTCTCTCTCCTGTCATGGCCCTGGCTTCCTCCACACAGGTTACAGTGCAAGTCTTAGCCTCTTTCCCTGTTGGCCACGTTTCCTCCGAAGCATGCTGGCAATGGAACTCCGTCCTCTCCTGCCTGCTCTTGTCACTGAGGTGTAAGCAGGCTGCGTATACCTGCCCCTCCCCACCAGGCCAGCCAAACTTCAGGGGTGATCACCCAGTTATAGTGCTTGCTAGGCACAGGGAATCCATTTGGGACGTCTCATTGGGTCCCGGCCAGGGGTGCGGCCCAGTCCAAGCAAATTGCATGAATCTGCTTGGGGGAGGGAACAACCAAACGAAGTCACTGTCACTCCCAGTTCAGGCTCCTCCTGCCCAATTTCAACATGTGGCCCACCTGGTCATGCCCTTCCTGTTGGGCGGGGGGGTGTCTCACTCCCAGCACTGACCATGGATCAATGAAGGTTCCTCCACTAGCTCCGCTCTCCGTTGGGCTCACCAACCCCCGACTTCAGCGCTGCCATGCTTCCTGTAAGTGGCAGTGGGAATCAGTCTGGGCAGCTCTGCCTGCTGGCATGGATTCAAGCTGGTGCAAACTTGGCGGGTCATCGCGAAAACGATGTGTCCCGTAGTTTTTAGCTGTTTCAGTTGTAGTCCCAGAGTATTTGATGAGCTTTTTTAAGTTTATTTTCTTCCTGTGTCAAGTGGATCCATCTCCCTCTGTCTGGGTCTCTCCAGTGTGTTTTATTCTGGCATATGAATTGCTTCTCCTGGGAGGCTTTGTATTCTGATGCTCACTGATCGGCCATCTTGTCTTCTATCCTGTTTTCATTTTTTGAGACAAGGTCTCACTATGTATTTCAGGCTGGTCTCAAACTCACTGCAATCCTTCTTTCTCAGCCTGATTACTGGGATTACAGGCATGCCCCACCACACCCAAATGAAGGACTGTTTATACTTCTGGGTCCCCTCCTAGGAGTTAGGGAGCAACTGCACACTGAGGACATCTAGCTGAAAGAAAACAGGCAGCAAGGAAGATAGGAAACATTGTAGGGGATCTGAGATGTGCCAGCCTGTCCAGAAATGCCCAGAATGGAATTAGAACAAGGACCAAATCTAGGATCCAGTGAACCTCATTCCTATTTTTACCTGATTTCTAAAAATTAGAAAATTGTGCTTCCTGAGACACACTTTTTAGTGAACATTTTTTCAGAAAACGGCAGTGTCAACTATTAAATGTGTGCAAAATTTAAGGGTGTGTGTGTGTGTGTGTGTGTATGTGTTGGGGAGTATTTGAGGACAGAAGGTAAAAAAAAAGGCCTCACACAGCTACATGAGTTCCAACTACATGAGAGGCTGAGTATAGTCAGTACAGGTGAGCCTTATCTGAACAGCTAAGTCTCACCTAACCTGTTTAATCTAACCTGTTTAATCTAGAAAGCACACACATGAAAGGATGGAAAAAATGGTTCCAAAAGAAACATAAAACCACATAACATTTAAAATGAGACTATCTAAGCTACTATAATATGGAATGAGGTGCTTCCTGGACTCATTTTCAGTTACCAAGCGCTGATCAAGGCATTCACCTGTTTTGATTACGTCAGAACCTAATTAGGAACTCTCCAGTGACCATCTATTTGAATACCCACCATGTGACTAAACATAATATTAGAAAGTACCCAAAGGTAAATAAGCATCATGCAAAAATGACACTGTGAGGAAAACCTGTAAACGGAAGAGGTGAATGACCAGTTTACTGCTTCACAAAATGCAATTAGGTTTGATTGTTTCAAGCAAATTAGATTGTAGCTGCCAACTAACTCTCCAGTAAAACACCAGAATTACTTTTAAACAGTCTCATTCTGTAATTCAGGCTGGCCTTGAACTCCAGGCAATCCTCCTGTTTGCTTCAGCCTCCCAAATGCTGGGATTACAATCATGTGCCACCATGCACAGAATTACTACTATTTTAAACTTTTTAAAAAAAAAATTTTTTTTTTTATGTGAGGTCTCACTATGTTGCCCAGGCTAGTCTAGAACTCCTGCTTCAGCCTCCTACGTAGTTGGAACTGTAGGCACCAGTCACCACTCCAAGCTTCTCTTTCAAAGAGCATCTATCAGGGACTTTCACCAACACCAACTTATTAACAACTTCCAATTTAGAAAACTGAGAGCTGGACTCCAAAGTTACATCATTCTTAAAAGCAGGCTCTAAACCTCTCCACTCTACAGCCTCCTTTCCTGATCTCATGTAATACCTGGAATTGAAAAAGCCTGTACAAATACAGCTCTCAGGATTCTGATAGTCAAGACTTCTTGTAAAAATAAATAAATTAATAAATAGTAATAATAAACAACTCAACCTGGAAGCAACTAACAATTCCACAGTTACCAAGTTTTGTACCATCAATATGCCAATTCATCTTTTCTCCACAACAATAACTTAGATTTGGAACTACTGGTCTTATCTACTTCTCAAACATCTTAAAAATATATACTATACTGATGCAGTTAAAACAATGTTTAGGGGCTGTGGATTTAGCTCCGTGGCATAAGCGCCTGCCTGGCAAGCGGAAGTTTGATCCCCAGCACCAAAAAAAAAAAAAAAAAAGTTTAAGTTATAAAGTATTAAAAGTTTAGAAAAAATTAATGACCTAAGGAAAAGAACAAAGTAAACACAAGTAAAGATAAAAGCAGAACTCAATAAAATGGAAGAAAAAGGAGAAAATTAGCAAAGGCAAAAATAAGTCTTTGGAAGGAAAGGAATCAACAAAATTATTAAGCCGCATTAAGAAAGTGACCAATAAAATGAGAACACATAAACTACCACTATTAGAAATCTAAAAAGGTATCAAATATACACGTCACAGGCATTAAAAGGATAAAAGGGTGTGCTAGCATGTACCTCAGTGGTACAGTACTTGCCTAGCAAGTTCAAGGTCTGAGGATCAATCCCCAGTATAAAATTAAAAAAGAGTATTATGAACAACAAAATACATTCCAATAATTTCAACAGCTTAGATAAAATGAACAAATTCCTTGAAATTACAACTTACTAAAACACAGACACAATGTAAAATCTGAATTGCCCCCATCTACTAATAAAGTGTGCCAGGCATGATAATACATACCAGGAAGATCAATTCAAGGCCTATCTGAACTACACAGCAAGATCCTGCCTCAAACAAAAAACAACAGACAAAAAAACTGACTGTTATCAAACTTTTCTCCACAAGGAAAAGTGTAAATTAGGTGAATTATATTAAACTTTTAACACATTCCTGCTGGCTTGACCCACTTGTGGTTCAAAGCTGATGGCCCCATCATGAATGTGTTAAGGAAGAAATATCAATTTAAAAGCTCTGGAGGCTGGGGAAAGAGAATTGCCATAAATTCAAGGCCAGCCTGTGCTACATGGTGAGTTCAAGGCCAGCCTGTGCTACATAACAAAATCCTGTCTCAAAAAACAAGAAGAAAAAAACAATATCAGCCTTATACAAAGGTTTTCAGAAACAGACAAAGAACAATTTCCAACTTGTTTTATGAAATCACCTATCCCCAACTAAAGAACCTTTAAAAAAATAAAATGAGGGGCTGGGGATTTAGCTCAGCAGCATAAGTGCCTGCCTTGCAAGCACACAGTCATGAGTTCGATCCCCAGTACCAATAAAAAAAGTAAAATAAAATGAGCACAGCCTGGGCAATTTAACAGGACTAGCGCAAAATAAAAAAACAAAAAGGGCTGAGGATGTAGCCAGTAAGAAGGCACTAGGTTCAATCTCCAGTTCAAAAAACCAAACAAACAAAAAAATTTATGAAACATTGCTAAAAGAAGGGCTGGGGATTTAGCTCAGCAGCATAAGTGCCTGCCTTGCAAGCACAAGGTCATGAGTTCAATCCCCAGTATCAAAAAAAAAAAAAAAAAAAAATTGCTAAAAGAAATCAAAGAGAAACGCATTCCATGCTGAGGAACTGGGAAAGTTCCTATCATTAAAATGATACAGTATGGTGACACATGCCTATAATCCCAGTATAGTTCTTGGAATGCTGAGGCAGGAGGATCACAAATTCAAGGCCTTTCAGATAAGTTCAAGTTTAGGCTATATGAGACCCTGTCTCAAAAAACAAAAATACAGATAATACTACCCAAAGAGACCTACAGATGGAATATAATTTTTTAATTTTGTGTGTGGTTTTTTTTCTTTTTTGAAGACAGGGTCTTACACGCAGTTCAGGCTGGCCTTGATCTCACTAGGTAGCCCAGGCTGGCCTTGAGAGTTCATGGTGATCTTTCTGCCTCAGCCTCCCAAGTGCTAGGATTACAGGCATGCACTACCATGCCTGGCCAGACTGAATACAATTTCTATCAAGCTCATAACTATATTTCTGAAGAAATAAGAAGCCTCATCCAGAAATTCATATGGAATCTAAAGAAATCCTGAACAACCAAAACATGTTTGAAAGTGAAGAATGAAGTTGAAGGAGTCATTTCCTCAGTTCAAAATTAACTATAAGGATGGGGTGCAACTCAGGGGTAAAACACAATGGGCCACGTATGGTGGTGCACAGTTATAACCCCAGCACTTGTGAAACTGAGGCAAAATAATCCTCACAAGTTCAAGGACAGCTATATAGCAAGTTCAAATGAGACCCATATCACATCAAAAACATCCCACAATCAATGGAATACCAGAGAGAACCCAGAAATAAACTCATATATGTGGCCAACTGATTTTAGAGCTAACTTACTGGGGAAGAGTCAGTCTTTTCAACACACAGTGCTAATAAACTGGATGCACACTTGAAAAAGAATAAAGTTAAGCCCTTACTTTATATCATGTACAAGATTTAACTCTAAATGGGTCAAAGACCTAAATATAAGAGCTTAAAATATCAAACTCTCACCGGACGTGGTGTCTCATGCCTGTAATCCCAGCACTCAGGAGGCAGAGGCAGGAGGACTGTTGTGAGTTTGAGACCAGCCTAGGCTACAAAGTGAGCTCAAGGCCAGACTGAAATGCATAGAGAGACCCTGTCTCAAAAAGACAAAAAAAAAAAAATCACTCTCTCAGGGCTGGGTGTAGTGGTGATCCTGGCATTCAAGAGACTGAGACAGGCTACCTAGTTCAAGGCCAGCCCAGACTATCTAGAAAGAACCTGTCTTAAAAAACAAATGAATCAAACACACATATATAACAGAAAAAAAACAAGGGGAACGTTTCATGGATTCTTAAATATAATACCAAAAGCAGGGACAACAAAACAAAAATGCAGACACTGGACTTCATCAAAATTTAAAATTTCTGTACATATTATCAAAAGAGTAAAACAATCCACAGAATGGGAAAAAGGTTTGCATTTTGTTTTCAGTGCTAGGGACTGAACTCAAAGGCTCATGTATGCTACAGAGGAGCTCTGCCATATCCCTAGCCCTGAGAGAAAATAGCTGTAAGAGTTTTCTGTTTGTCTTGAGACAGGTCTTGCTATTCAGCTCAAACTGACTGCTAACACCTTAGAGAGTCCAGGCTAGCCTCAAATTCATGATCCTCCTACCTCCCAAGTTCTGGATTACAAAAATTCTCATTAAAAGAAAAAAGAAAAAAAGAAATAGATTATTCATAGAGGCTAGGGAAGTGGTTTAACGGTAGAGTGCACGCTTTGCATGTGCAAGGCCCTGAGTTTAATCTCCATTAAAAATGAAGGACAAATTTCATGCCACAATGTCCAGTATGATAAGCTTAGTATCTACAATGTATAATATACTTCTATACATCAACAACAATGAAAAAAATCATAATTCAAAAATGGACAAATAACTCAGGCATTTCTCCAAAGATTAGAAGTGGACCAAAAATAAAATAAAATAAAAATATACTCAACACCACCAGTCATCAACAAAATCAACTCCCAATAAAAAACCATTTCACATGCTTTTATATAAATAAAACAAACAGAAATAAGTACTGACAATGATGTGGCAAAATAGTAACATTTGTGTACTGCTGGTGGTAATATAAAATGATATAATGGCTATGGAAGATGGTGTAGCAGTCTTAAAAAACTTGTTCACTCCTATAATCTCAGGACTTTGGGAAGCAGAGGATCACAAATTCGAGCCCAGCTAGAGCAACTTAAGTGACTCAGTGTCTCAAAAATTAAAAAAAAATATATTAAAAAAGGCCTGGGGGATGTAGCTCACTGCTGGGTTCAATCCTCTAGTATGGGGATGGAGGCGAGGTGGGAAAAAAGAGGAGGTTTATTCTTTTTTTTTTTTTTTTGGTACCTTGGATTGAACTCATGACTTGGTGCCTGCCAGGCAGGTGCTTACGCCACTGAGCTAAAGCCCCTGGAGGTTTAATCTTACATATTAGGGATACAACTTAATAGCAGAGCTTGTACATCACACACACCCAAAAGATAAATTTTTAATTCAACAATTCCATTTTTAGGTCTATACCCAAAAGCAATAGGGCTGGGGATATACTTCAGTCCAGTTGTCTAGCATAGGTGAGGCCGAGTTTGATTCCCAATACCAAAAACAGAAAAAAGAAAATGAAATAAAATTTTGATACATGCTATAAAATAGATGAACCTCAAAAAATGTTATGCTAAGTAAAATAAGCCAGGCACAAAAAATGAAAAATTCTATGATTCCACTTCATGAAATATCTAGAACAGACAAATTACACAAGAGGTAGATTAGAACACATAAGGGGATACAGGAAAGGATGAATAGATTATTATATAAAAAGTACAACATTTCTATTTTGGGTGAAAAACTCTCAAAACATAATTACAATTATACAATGCTATGAATGTCCTTAATGATGCTTAATCGCTTAAGCTAAATGTTGTTATGCATATTTTCCACAATAAGAAATTTTTTGTTCATAATGTCATCAAAAAAAATAAGTGTCTTGAAATAATAAAATATGTGAACAATATCTAGACTGAAAACAAACAATGCATGGAGAAATTAAAAACCTGGAAAGATGTACTATGTATACCGATTAGAAGATTCAATATTGTTCAGGATGTCAATTTCTTACAAATGAATCCATAGATTCAGTGGAATCCCAATCATGATGCCAGTAGACTTTATTCACAGAAATCGAAAAACTGATCATAAATTTTATATGGAACAGAGAACGTAGATATTCATATTATTTCAACAAAACAAAATAAAGTTGAGTACTACTTGACTCCAAGACTTACTATAAAGCTAGTGGAATGCACTGGCATAGAGATAAAAGAAAAAAAAATTTTTTTTTTGGTGGTACTTGGGACTAAACTCAGGGTCTTGTGCATGCTAGGCAATCACTCTACCACAGAACTACATCTGCTGTCCTAAAAGAGAATAAAGGAACAGAACAGAGACCCAGAAATAAGTCCACACCTATACAGTCAACTGTTTTTTTGTTTTGTTTCTGTTGTTATGGCTGTTTTGAATTATTGGGGATTGAACCCAAGGCCTCTGCACTGAGCTACATCCATAGCCCTTTCATGTTTTAAAAAAATCTTGGTAAGTCACTAAATTGCCCAAGTTGGGCTTGAACTTGCTATCTTCCTGCTTCAACCTTGCAGAGTGCTGAGATTATTGGCTCACTGTTCTTTGATAACACTAAAGCAAAAAACACTAGGGAGAGCTGGGGATTTAGCTCAGTGGCTTAAGCGCCTGCCTGGCAAGTGCAAGGTCATGAGTTCGATCCCCAGTACTAAAAAAAAAAAAAAACACTGGGGAAAGAAAAATAATGGAAGTTTTTGGCTGGGGATATAGTTCAGGAACACGCATCTGCCGGGCAAGCTCAAGGGTCTGAGTTCAATTCGCAGTACCTCCCCCCCACCAAAAAAACCTGGAAGTTTTACATTATATCATTTTTTTAAAAACATTCTTTGCTCAGGGCCAGGGATTTAGTCTGCGGTATAAGCGCCTGCCTGGCAAGCGCGAGGTAGTGAGTTCGATCCCTGGTACCAAAAAAAAAAAAATTTGCTCCAAAGGGTGGAGCACTCTTCTCCCTTGAGTATGAATTGGCCTTACTGACTTAATGCTAATGAAAATATAGGCAGCAGGAACAGACTGTGTGCCTACAGTCCCATCTATTCAGAAAGAAGTTCAGATCAGGGCCAGCTTGAGCAACACAGCAAGACACTGTCTCTAAAAAAAAAAGTAACAGTGTGAGACTAAGCTGTAAGAGTCATCATGTCTTCCTCCTCACTCAGTCTTCAGTAATATACTCCACAAGAGAAAATGTGTGCCTTGAGAATACTCATAGAACTTTGTGTGAAGGTCTCTTGCTCAGAGGGATCTCTTGCCAATAGTTATAGAAATCATTGTAGGAACAGATCTTCTACCCTAGATAAGCCTTCAAATGAATGCAATGCTAGAAAACACCAGAACTGCAACTTCATGAGACTAGAGCCACAGCTACTCCGCTGAATACCTCCTCCTGAATTCCCAGTCCTCAGAAATAAAGGTATTAATGTTTGCTGCTTTAAACTGTTACATTTGGAAATATCATGTCAGATAGCAACAGATAACATACAAATCTTTGTGACAAATGTTGTTGCCACTGGAACAACAAGTGATGCATGTGGGAAAAAAATAAACCACAACCCTAATCTTATATAAGACACAAAAATTAAAGGTGGATCAGAGAACTAAATATAAAACCTAAAGCCATAAAACTTCTGGATGAAAGCATAAAAACTGAATGATTTGTAATACTTGACCTCAAGACTTGCTAGAAATCTCCAAGATTTAGACTTCCCTAAAATATACCAATAAATAAGTCTGCCACTATGGGCTGAGAAAATACTCAACAAAACACATAGGAATGGTATCCAGAGTAAAGAGCTCCCAAAATTCAATAATTTTAAAGAGGAAGGGGGAAAAAATGTGGCACATACCTGTAATCCCAGAATTTGGGAGGTCAAGAAAAAGAGGAACACAAATTTGAGCCTAGGCTGGGCTACATAGTGAGACACTGTCTCAAAGTAAAAGAACAAACAAAGCCTAAAGTTTTTTTGGTTTTTTTTTTAACTGTCAAAAGATTTGAGTATTTCACAAAGGAAGATACAAAAATGACCAACAAGTACATAAAAAGTGCTTTACATTATTGGTATTCAGGTAAATGCAAATTAAAAACCACAGTAATATACTACTACACTTTCACTGAAATGACTAAAATTAAAAACATTGGTAACATGCTAAATGTTCCTGTATATAGGGAATTACAATTCTCATACAATATTGGTGAGGCTATAAAATTTATAAAACTGGCCGGGGATTTAGCTCAGTGGCATAAGCGCCTGCCTTGCAAGTACATGGTTGTGAAATTGATCCCTGGTACAAAAAAAAAAATTTTTTTTTTAATAAAACTAAACCAAGGGCAGTGGCCAGTTTCTGTACTGTTAGCACTCAGGAGATTGAGGCAGGAGTCTAGCCATGAGTTCAAGGCCAGCCTGGATTACTATATAGTGAGTGCAGGGCCAGACTGGACTACAGAATGAGACTCTGTCTCAAAAAAACAAAAAAGCAAAGCAAGTTCAAGCCCAGCATGGGTAATGTACGGAGACTCTGTTTCTAAAAGATAATGGGGTGTAGAGAGAGAAGCAGGACATAGCCCAATTCAAATTGCCTAAATTCAAACTCTAGTATCAGAAATAAGAGAAGAAGAAAAATAAAAAAAAGTACTATGATTCATTTATGTGGTTTCACTAAATTGCCCAGACTGGACTCCTATTTGTAATCATGCCTCAGCCTCCCAGAGTACAAAGATTACAGGAAAAATGTTGCCTACCTTTAATGGTGAAAAAACAATGGTAGAGTATATCCCTAGCATGAGTGAGGCCCTGGATTCAATCCCAAGCATGAGGTGTGTATTCATACACGTGCATGCATGCAAAAGATAACGAGATGAAGGATAAAGTAGAAAAAGGAAGAAACTGAATCTGGCCACCTTAAGGCTCTGAATCTATACAGTCCATCTAAATTAACACAAAAATTAAAATCTCTGTTATTTTGGTTGTTTTGTTTTGAGACACTATTTTGCTATGTAGTTCAGGCTGGCCTTAAAGTCACCATATACCCTAGCTGCCCTCAAACTGGCAGCACTCCTCCTGGCCTCAGTTTCCCTCATGTAGTGAAACCTCCTTCCTAGCTAGGTTCAATGCCTGTAATCCTAGCTTCTCTAGGAGCACTGGGCAAGCCTGACTGCGAAACTCTGGTATTCTGACCATTTTTTCTTACACCATGGCCTTCCTTCCTTGCAGTATAAAAAAGCATAAAAAAACGCTGTCTCTAGTTTCTCAAAAGTTGTGGAGTTCCATGTCATTTTGCAGTGGCAATAAACTCTCTGAGCAAGTAATCCTACAGGTACGCATTACCTACACCAAGTGACACCTGCTTCTCCAGAACAGACTGAACCGACTGACCTTGGTGCTGTCCTAGCAACCAGGCAAGGAAAGTGAATGGTGATGTGTTGTTTGGTTGATTGGTTTTCTTTGTGACACTGTGACTGAACCCAGAGTGGCTCTAGCACTGCACTATATCCCAGCTCTTTTTAAAACTTTGTTTTAAGACAGAGTCTCACTAAGTTGCCCAGGCAGGGATTCCATCTTGGAACACTCTTGCTGCAGCCTCCCAGAATGCTGGGATTGTAGGCATGTGCTGTCACCCTTTAGAGATGGTGTGCTTAGAGTTCAAGGCCAGCCTGGGCAATGCAGGAAGACTCCACTTCAAAAGTAAATAAATAACTTTTTTAAAAATCAAGTTTTCCTCTAATAAATAAGAGCTTTTCATATCTAATGAAAGCATAAAGCTATAATTTAGTTTTTCTGGTTTTTTTGTTTTTTGTTTTTTGAGACAGCATCTCTCTATATAGTCCAGACTGGCCATGAACTCACTTATGTAGCCCAGGCTGACCTCAAACACAGTGATCCTCTTGCCTCAGTCGCCTGAGTACTTAGAGCACTTGCCACCACATCTAGCAAGATATACTTTATATAAGAAATTAAAGATGTTTAAAGCAGTTTTACTCATAATTACTGAAACTTGGAAGCAAGATATCCTTCAGTGTGTGAATACAAATAAACTGTGGCATATGGAACAATGAAATATATCACTCAATGCCAGGCACGGTGCATACACCTAGATTTCTGGAGGATGAAGACAGGACTGCCATGAGTTTGAGGTCACCACAGGCTATATAGTGAAACCCTGTCTAAAAAAAAAAAAAGTATATTTTTCAATGTTAAAAGAAAATGAATTATCAAGCATGGTAGCACACATCTACAGTCCCAGCACACTAGAAGGCTGCAGCCTTCCATAGTTTGTACAATTTAGTGACTTAGTGATACTGTCTCAAATTAGAGTAAGTACAAAAGAGACAAAGAAAGGAGGATGTAGCTCAGTGTGAAGGCCTTGGGTTTATGTTTTTCTTTCTTTGTTTTGTTTTTACAGGGAATCAAACTCAGGACCTCACACTTACCAGGCAGGCATAGCGCCACTGAGCTAAATCCCCAACCCTGGGTTTAATCCTATTAAAACAAAACACACACACATAAAAAAGACACAGAGAAAACTTAAATGAATACTACCAACTGAAAAAGAATCTAAAAAAGCTAATGATTCCAAAAATACAACATTCTGGAGAGGTCAAAAGTATGAACACAGTAAAACTAAGTGGTTGTCAAAGACTGAGGGAAGGTAGAAATGAACATATGAAACACAAGAGAATTTTTAGGACATCAATTTTGTACGATACTATGATGAACATATGTCATCATACATTTGCAAAAGTTGCAAAATGTACAACACTAAGAATGAACCCTAACATAAACTATGGGTGATAATGTGTATTAACATGTGGTGATAATCAGCCCCTCACTCAGTCACAGGGGCAGTAACAGACACAGATGAGGCCTGTGCAGCCCCAGCAAGTGCCAGAGACCTGCAGGACACTCCCAAGACCTTTCCCAGACCTACTCAAGCACTGGCCAGGTCACATACAAGGGATAGGTAGGCAGCAAAGACAGTTTTGAAGCAATTTCAAAACAAGATCTAAGGTATCCCTTGGCAGCACCAGCAGAAAAGAATAAAAGGCTTCTTGTACACATACTTGGGGAGAAAAATGAAAATCAATCACTGAACCATTAAGCACAGTCAGGTGGCACTTTTTCCAGTGCTAGTGGCCTCAACCATAATCTCCTGGTGAGGCAGATTCTGTCCTTTTACAAAGTGAAGACTCAAAACATTTGATATGACTGTATCTGAACTTAGTTAAGCATAGTTCTCTGTCAATGAGTTCGATCTGAGACTGACATGATTATTTCAGATAAGGAAACTGAAGATCTATAATCCCAACACTCAGGAGGGTGAGACAGGAGGATCACCACAAGTTTGAGGCCAATGGAGACTACACAGTGAGTTCAAGGCTACCTCTGAACTCAGAAAAGGTTCAGCCTTTGTCTCAAAAACAAAATAAAATTTAAAAAGTTGATACATATTAAATACTCAGATAAAGAAGCTAATGAGCCTGTCTTAGTTTACTACAAAACTGTAATAGGAATGTTCCACTTCTAATGGCATTGTGCAAGGTGTTTTCCCCTGAGAATACTTTGCTTGCCTTCTCTGACAGATGTTGGCTACGTTGTATCAATTAAGTGTACAAATTTTGTGCCATGAGTCAGGAAGTATCTTATCTCTGTTGATTAACACCAAGCTTCCATTAAGTATTGAATATTCCAATTTATCTGAGTGCCTACAGCAAAACTTTTGTTGGAGAGTAACCTAAAACCATTGCATTTTATGTACAACTCCTGTCCAGAAGGTACAAAGCAACAAGTTTTTCAGCCTTCACAAAGACATTTCTGCCAGCACCTTTTACAGATTAGATTTTTCATTTTGTGATTTCTGCATTAGCAGATACACAGACGGCTTTCCCTTTTGAACCTTGTCTGGATGCACTATTGTTACTGCAGAGAGGATGATCAGAAGGAAGCAGTGAGCATCATGACTTTTATTCTAACTAATGGCACAAACTATTTGGGGATACTAAGGAGAGCCTACTGACATTATCTACAGATACTCCAGACCTTCTTTACCTGTCACCTGCCTCATCTGCTGATGCCAGTTCTCAATAGTGCCAGGCATTCTGCAAATGAGTGAGGCAGCTGAAAAGCCCATCACCTTGAGCAAGGCTGCCTCCATACATAACCAAGAAAGGCCTGAGGAAGCTGGACACAAAGCAGCACCTCAACACCCTGCTACACCTGGAGTGAAGGAACTTGGCTAGCAAGGAGGGCTTTCACAAGGATAGCCTCCATCTGCCACATGCTCACACTGCTGCTTCACAAAATGGTGCCTAACTCAGGCTTCCCTACAGTTTAGCCTTCAATGCCAGATTTGAGGCATCTTCGGTTTCTCATCTCTTCATGACAACACACATGACCACAGGGTCCATGGTGCCATTGTTCCAGGTGATATGGAAGTCCTCCCATGTCTTTGGGAGAGTCTAGACAAAGAATCCCACTTTTATTTCTTCAATTCTTCCTTTATAATCATTTGCTCTTTCCATACATGATAATGAATTCTTTGGTAAGCCACAGAAGCTGCAAGTCAAACACAATTATCAGTGATGTTTTTCAGCACGTAGAAGCCGATCATGCTGTCTTGCTGCCTTTAAGATGCCTCCTTAGGGATCATCAAGCTGACACACCCACAAATAAAACCAAGGTTCAAGAAAAATATATACTACTGAGCATAGTGGCACATGCCTGTAATCCCAGCAACTGGAAGGTTGAGGCAAAAGGATCACCAGAAGTTTAAAAGAAGCCTGGACTACATAGTGAGACTGTCTCAAAAAAAATAAAACAGAACAAAAAATTACATAACAGCATTTTGAAACATCAGAGTTACTATTAAGTCTGGGTTGAAACAGTATATACAAACAGAATAAAAAACAATGGATTCACCAATCTTGTGAAAATACTGAAATGAGATGTGATGAAAAAAAATTTTTTTTCCAAATCACTAGCTGTCAAAACAAGAAGATAATAAAGCAGATGAGGTCACCCAGCTGTACAGGTAGGTGTTAGCATCCAGATACATGTCGAGGTTCTGACTGCTGCAGTCCCTTCTGGAATCCCCACTGCTGTCTGCATGTAAGGAAAAGCAGCTCACCATCCTGACAGAACTGCCTTTCGTGGTCCCAGAAATGAGGATCTTTCATGCAGATAAGCGAGACGTTCAAGAAGATGGTCCTTTCCTGAATAGAACTAATGTCACTCTATTTACCAACGTGCTTACGATAAACTTTCCATAGAAAATGAGCCTGATTTGAAAAAAAGCAGATCCATGTGCACTTGCTCAATGCCCATAGCCTGAAGTTAGTTCTGACGGTGGTGGTATTTTAGACAGCTTTTAACTGAGTTACTGAAACTGGAATTTATCCCAACTCAGTTTTGGGGTTTTTTTTTTGGGGGGGGGGGTTTGGTACCAGGAATCAAACTCAGAACTTTGTACTTGCTAGGCAGACACCTGAGCCACTGAGCTATATCTCCAGCTCCCAACTAGGGGTCCTTTAAGACCACTAATGAAAGGCTGAGCACGGTGGCACACATCTGTAAGTCCAACACTTGGGAGGCTAAGAGGAGGAGGACCACAAATTCGATGCCAACATGGGCTACAAAGTGAGTTCAAGGCCAGTCTGAACTACAGAGCAAGACCCTATCTCAAAAACCATCCCCTTTAAAAAAAAAAAAAAAAAGGACTATTAATGAAGAGTTTCTGTACCCCAACCAAGTTGCTCAGATACTTGTGTAAGATTATTTTGCTCAATTATACTCCCTGAGCAGAGTCCTCAGAAAGACTCTCTAGGAAAAGATGCTGGTGGAACTGCCCTTCCTACCTTCTTTTTCTCCAAGGTGCTGGGGACCTGTGGAGATGTCAGCATCCTTAGTCCTTTAGTCCACCCAGCCAGCTTAGTCCCTGAGGCCTACAGGAACCTCCTACCAAGGAGACAAAAAAGGGCTGGAATTGAACTGTACCCTGGTGAAGAACAAGCTGGGAGAGCCCCAAGTGGCTGAACTAAAATTTGGTGGGAAAGATCACCATGGTGCCAAACACATCACATACATCTACCTTCTGGCCAACTCCAGGATGAACAAACAAATCTGCCCACAGTGCCTGCCATTCCAATAGGCTCTGGCCAACTCCTCAGCCTGGACTGGCTTGTGGGAATGTTCGACCAGCAAGGAAGTAAGTACAGTAAGTCCCCAACTTATGAAAGAGTTCCATTCCAGAAGAACATATCGTAGTTGGACTTGATCCCAACTAAATGAGTTGTAAAATACTCTGACACAAATAAACAATGTAAAGCATAAAAAAACCAAACACATATACAAAATTATAGTCATGTCTCAATTCACTAACAGCTCTGTTTGCAAACAATTCAGTTCAAAAACAAAAAGCATTTGGCAAAACTTTGCTTCCATTCTGAAATTGCATCTGGTGACAAACACCACCAGTGTGGTGAGGCATGGTAGTGCACACCTGTAATCCAAGAACTTGGAAGGCTGAGGGAGGAGAACTGCCACAAATTCAAGGCCAGCCTGGATTACAAAGCAAGACCCCATCTAAAAATATATAGATAGACACAACTAAGGCCATTCTCCCCACACAAACACAAATGCAGCTATCTTTCCCAAAATCCTAAGACAAATTTTGTGAACTGAAGTACCACCATACTATAAATAAACTATTTTTACTTCAGCGATTTGTTCACATCTAGAAGTGTTCATAATGCAAAGTTTGTTTTGTATCAGTGAAAGTTCTCCACTTGAATGTCTGTAAGTCGCAGACCTACTGTATTAATTTCTAGTGTACAACTTCCCATACGTCTTAAGAGAACCTAAAACTCTTTATAAACTATTCATAAGACTATTCTATCATCCTGTCATTAAAATATTTTGGAGAGTTGTAGAAGGTTTTACTCATAAAGAAAAGCATAAATTGCTCAAGTTTGTAACAAGTTGCTCTCTTTCAGGCCAGGGGTATAACTCAGTGGCACAGTGCCTGCCTGGCAAGTGCAAGGTCCTGAGTTTGATTCCCAGTACTAAATAAAAAAGTTGCTCTCTCTCTTCCCTTCCCTTGGAGTTTAAGGAGCTTTACTTTGCATTTTGTATCCACACTGGGAGCTCTGACCTTCATCAGCTGGCCACAGCCAATACCTACATAAACTTGCTGAAGCAGCTCAAGTTCTACGAGGCACTCCTGCAAAGCAAGCCTTTCTACACCAAGTGAGACAAGCTGACCTGAGGAGTTGAAACCACCCCACATACATGAGAGTACCTGGCTGGATCTCTCAGATCTCCTCAGCACCTGTCTTTTTCCTGGTCTTCCTCTCTTTATTTTTCAGATGGCTTTTATTACAACATGGTTGTATATTAACACTGCTTTTAAACAATTGTTACATGCACTTGATCTTAGCCAAAAGGTCGAGAAGCAATCACAATTGTTACATGCCATGTGGATGATTTGGTAATTTTGCCAAGTGCACAGTTTTCAGATGAGACAAAAGATGACACTCTGCTGACCAGTGAGAGCCTCCTCTTAGGCTGCAGTTCACAGTCTGCATACAGAGTATGAGGGACCTAAATGCTGGCCTGAGGGGTTACTGCTTCTCACATCACTGATATTTTACAAGCCTAATTCTTTTTTTTTTTTTTTGGTACCGGAGATTGAACTCATGATCTCACACTTGCCAGGCAGGCGCTTATGCCATTGAGCTAAATCCCCAGCCCAAGCCTAATTCTTAGAACTAAGAGTATTTTTGTCCTGCTGCATTTTCCCAGTTTGATTTGGAAAACAGATAATGATGGTAGTGTTTGCATTTTTTAAGACATTTCCCCCAGGCATCTCCACCATGATTCTATTCTGTATACCACTGGCCTGCACCGTGATGGTCTGGATATTGCTGTGTGGGTGTGAGGTGGGTACTTCTTTCTTTGCTGTCTCTGTCTCCACTCTGTGCCTAGAGAGTTTCCCAGTAGGCAGAGGAGGATTCTTATACAGCATCTGCACTCCTGTCTCCTGCAGTGAATGGCAGCTGGGTAGCAAGCAGGAACTGAAGCTTCTATTAAAGTCATTTGGCCAGGCATGGTGATACACACCTGTAATTCCAGCACTAAGGAGGCTGAGGCCAGAGGATCGCTGTGGGCTATTTCTGGTTTTTTGGTACTAGGAATTGAATTCAGGATCCTGTGCTTTGTTGCTGAGCTATATCCCCAGCTCTGAATCACCATGAGTTTAAGGCCAGCCTACAGTACACAGTGAGACCATCTCAAAATAAATGAATAAATAAAAACAAAATAATAAAAATAAAACAAAGTCATCTGAACCAAAGTTGGTGAGCTGCTTTCATCTGTGACACAAGCACCCTCCTTGGACCAGGCCACAATCACCATCATCCTGGGTATCTGGAGTGACTCATCGGTCCTCAGCAACCTCTGCTACTTGCTGCTGCTTGGACATGAAGACAGGCATACCTGGTGCACTGGGAGTGGAGCGTATTGGATGATTCTTACTATATTCGTCAGGTCCACAAGCAGCAAGCATTTGGAAACATCAGCCAGGACTCAGAGCACAGATGCTAGGGGGATCCCAACCCTCACCTCACCACACCTGACACAGTGTCTTGGGGCTTTGGGGGCTGCTGTACATAATTCACCAGAATTAGCAGTATACTTCTAAATGTGCAAAAAATGAATGATACATTTATGACAATGACCATTATCAAAACAAAATGTATACTTTCTGAATCTGAAAATAAGTTACAGCTGGATAAGGTGGCACATGCCTGTATTCTGAGGGTGAGACAGAACTGCATGAGTTCAAGGCCAGTCTGAGATATACAGTGAGATCAAAGCTAGCAGGGGGTACCCTTCCTGTGTGGCCTGAACACCTTAATCTCAGTTTCCTCAAATGTAAAACATGTGTACTATACTTATTGTAGATTACTGGAATGGAATCAGACACTCCTTTTCTCATTTATTTATTCAAAAGAAAAACATGCAGACCAGGAAATACAGGTTCCAATCTAATGATACAATAAATTATAAATATGAACAGGGTCTCACTATGTAGCTCAGGCTAGCCTTGAACTCACTACATAGCCCAGGCTCACCTTGAACTCATAACAAGCCTCCTGCCTCAGCCTCCAGAGCTGAGATTACAGGTGTGTGCTACCATACCCCTCCAACAGACACTTTTCTTAATAAAATATATTCTTGAGAAATGTGTATGTGTGCACACATGCATATCTGTCTGTTGCTTGGGATTAAACCTAGGCCCTTCAAACTGACCTACATCCCTAACACTTTTATTATTTTTTTAGTTTAAGTTGCAAAATTAACCAAGCTGGGTTTGAATTTGCAGTATGCCTGCCTTGGCCTCTCACACTGCTGGAATTATAGATATGTACCCACCTGAGAAACAGTATTTAAGGGATACTGCCTTAGCTGGGCATTATGGCACATGCCTGTAAACCCTGTAAACCCAGTGAAGTAGACTGAGGAAGGAAGATCACAAGTTCAAGTCCCACCTATGCAATGTAGCAAAACCCTGCCTCAGAATAAAAATATGAAGGGCTAGGTATGCAACTTACTGGCAGAACACCCCTTGTTCAATCTCCAGTACCAATTTTTTTAAAAAGTTCTTATTTCAACTCCTACGTTAAAAGTTTCACTCCTCTTACATACCCACCCTACTTTCTCAAAAAAAAAAAAAAAAAAAGTATCAATTCTGTGAGAACCAATCTAATTCCCTGAGATATGGAAAGCTTTAAAAAAGGATTCTGACAACCAAAGTTGCAGCTACAATGAAACTAGTCTGTAGGCACTGCCCCAAGAAGTCAATGGTGAAACAATAAAATATTCTAGGCTATCCATAATAGACATCCATGGAAACAACTTTGAAAGAGACTGGAGGTTTAAACGATAACACTTATTACTAAAAATGTTACCTGCGGCTCTCAAAAATTAAAATCTAGGGCTCTCTGGCACAAAAGACTATGCAGTAAATTCTTAGTAATAATGATAGTTGTTCTGTAAAGCCACTGTGTACATGAAGCTATCCAACACTGAGCCACTACACCTAGAAGAAATACATGGCTAAGTTCTTTCAAGCCTCTGGTCCCATTTTTATTAACCAATTAATAGCTAACCTTCCAGGTATACATACATACAAAACATAAGCTTTTATGTATTTCTGTTTAGACACCTTAAAATACATTACAGATTAATACTTAACTCATAGCCATGAGCACTAGCCATTAATACTTAACTCATAGCCATGGGCTTAAACATAACTTAACCAACATAAGTAAGGCACATTGGTCTTCTTGTGCTTAAGAACACCAGACAGCACAACACCATACCTGGGGGTCATTTTAAGCACTGAAATCACCCACAAAAATGTAGAAAAACCATAGCACTAAATAGACACATTCAATGAATAAGGTGGATAAAGACACACCATAAAGTTTTTACAAGCCTGCCTCTCTGCTGGATGGCACCCAGCAGCAGCATTCACAGAATTTTGATCACACCTCATAAACACAAAAGAGGACTTCCAGAACTGCTTCAGAAAGTGGCAGAAAAAATAGAATGAGTACATTTGAAAAAAGGGAGTACTGAGGAGGATTAATGGCAGTGTCTGCCTTACTAAGATAATTTTTTTTTTTAATTTAAACATTCAGGGGCTGGGGATACATCTCAGTGGCACAACCTCCTGCCTAGCAAGCACAAGGTCCTGAGTTTGATTCCTGATACCCCAAAAAAATTTTTCAACATTTACTGTGTATTTTCATCATCTCATACATCATTTACATAAGCTTTTAAGTAACACCTTTATAGATCTATGATTCACACATCACACTATTTGCCCACTAACATGCATAATTCAATGTTTTTTAGTACACTATACCTTCAGATATGTACAAACATCACAATTTTAGAACTTTTTTTTTCCCTTGGTTTTTTGAGACAGGGTCTCTTGCTATGTAATCCAGGCTGGCTTCAACCTTGCAGTGATCTTCCTGCCTCTGCTTCTTGAGTGCTGGGATTACAAGCATGTGCCACCACACCTGGTTTAGAACATTTTTATCAGATCAAAATGAAATCTTATTCCTGTGGTGGCAAACCTATGGCACACGTGTTATTTTTCTTTTAAGACAAAAGATATTAATGTATGAGTTATTCTTTCCAAACTCAGAATTTCCAAACTCAGTATTCAGGTCTAATTGCAGTGTTGGCATTTTACCATAAATAAGTGGGTTTTAGGTTGCAGTTTGGGACTCGGTCTCTAAAAGGTGCATCATTACTGCCCTATACCCTTCAGGTATCACTTCTCCAACCCTTCAACCACATCCAAACTCTAATCAATCTCTAACTTACTTCCTCTCCCTAAAAAATTGCCTATTCTGGGTATTTCATATAAATGAAATCATATAAATGTGGGCTTTTACCTCCAGTTTCTTTCACTTAGTATGTTTTTGAGGTTTATCCATACTATAACACATATTAGCACTTCATTCCCTGATGGCAGAACAACATTCCATTATATACTCACACATTTTATTTAACTGTTCATCAATGATGGACAATCTGGGTTGCTTCCTTCTTTTGCTGTTATAAATAATGCTACAATAGGCTGGGGATTTAGCTTAATGGCATAAGTGCCTGCCTGGCAAGCATGAGTTCACGAGTTCAATCCCTGGTACAAAAAATAAATAAATAATAATGTCACAATAAACATTCTTGTACAAGGTTGGATTCCCGGGTCATGTAGTAACTATGTTTGACCCTTTAGACAAGTGCCAGACTGTTTTTTCCAAAGTGGTTGCTCTATCTTACATTACCATTAGTAGTGTTATCAGGGCTCTTATTTCTCCACAACTCCCTCAACACACTTGCCATCTGATTTTTTTATTATACAATAAGCTGCTTAATAACTGTTCATTCAGTCCTAACACAACCAGATTTTTAGGGGTTGTAAGGTGCTCTTACTCATCAACATCGTATTTTAGATTTAGCTCAGTCCTACTCTTCTAGCCTGCCTATCCTACTTTTGAATAATGAGAAGAAAAGGATAAAATACCTAAATCTGCAAATAAAACATCCACAGGCAAGTTCAGAAGCAGATTTCTAAGCACTCAACAAGACACAGTCCTGAACAGGAGCCCACCATTGAAATGATCAAGTGTTCCCAAAACACTCATTAAGGCAAGGGACGTAGCTCAGCATGGCAAAAGCATGAGGCTCTGTGTTCAACCCCCAATATAAACAATAATTATTATTACTTATACACCTCCTATTATTACTTATAATACCTCCTTTAAATCATAGCAACAAATATGAGTATCTTGGTTTATCACAGTGTGGTGAAACTTTTCCAGCTTTCAATGATAATAAACATCCAGCTACAGCACACATGTCATAGGTTCGCCACCACTGCTCTATCATCTTTTATAAAAGAACCAAGGAACCAAGAAGTCTCAGGTCTTCCCACTCAGAATGTATTGCTCAAATCTTGCTGCAGAACCAAAATGAGAATCTGTATTTAAAATCAGCACAAAAGCCAGGCATGATGGCACACACTTGTAATTACAGCTACTCAGAAAGCTGAGGCAGGAGTATAAGAAGTTTGAGGCCAGTCTGGTAAACCTAGGAAGACTTTGTCTCAAAAGTGGGGTGTTGGTGCCTGAAAGTATAGCTCCAGAATTGGGGAGGGGGACACTTGCAGAGGGAGTTAAGTGCAAAAGCAACTCAAAGCCACAAACATGCAAAATGCAAAATGGTTTACTTCAACTGGGCATGGTGGTGCTTATCTCCACCTTCACTTTAATTGAAGCACTCAAGAGGCTGGGCTGAGAGGCCAGCCTGGGCTCCATAAAACAAAAAAAGTACCTGACTGCTTCCTCGCCCCCAGCCAGGAAACAAGTACAACCTCTCCCCAGGTCTGCCCATCACAGCTCCTTACGGTATCTTGGCAGCAAATAACTGTAATAAGAGGCCAGGCAACAAATAATATCATTTACAGCAGCCCAAGACCAACCAAGAATGGGTCATTCTGTCATGCTTATCTAACACATATTCCAGATATTTTCAAAATTAGCACTGTAGTCAGGGAAAGGGACAGATCACACAGTCCTCTCTGCAGTGCAAAATCATTTTCAGCTTTCAGGCCTTAATTCTGCCTTTTGAGGAAGTTCTGCAATACGAAGGATGGATCTACCTCGATGGACCTACCTCCTCAATATGGTGCACACTGGAGCCAACATGTGCAAGTACTTTAGGCATGGCAGGAGGTAGAAATCCATACCCACCAATGCTCCACTTTCACCTGTGCACTCTCTTCTATTTCCTTGTTTAATTATAGAGGGTGTTTCCAACCCAGACAAATTTAATACAACTTTATAAACATTTACTACACACAGTTGTGAAAGACACAAAAAGGTGTACAGTCCCTACCAAAAAGGGGTCTGCTTTTAACCAAAAGAAGCCAAGTTATTCTTAAGACAGAAAATACTATTTTGCTGTTTAAGGACCATAAAACTATGGTACTTCAGAAAAAGTAGAGTATTCCCAGGGGCTGAAATGCATTAGGGGTGTTTTGCAAGGGAAAGTAGGGCAGACACAGCAGCTCACACCTGTAATCCCAGCACTCTGTTGTCAGGCTGAGGCAGGAGGGTCACAAGTTCCAGCTCACTCTGGGCAAATTACCAAATTAGCAACATTCTGTCTCAAAAAGGGGACTACAGTTAGGGATGTAACTCACTGCAAAGACCCTTGGTTCAATTTCCCATATTTCCCACACACACACCCAAAACTAAAAAAGGACCTGAACTGGATTCTGGAGATGGAAGATGAAAGTGAGGAAAACAAGGCATCCCAAACAGGGAAAAATTCATGGGATTCAGTGGGTGAGAGGAACTGTGTGGAGAGAAGCATGTACAACATTCATGAAGATAAGAACAAGTCTGGAGGTGGGATGAGAACAGCCAGGCAACAGTTACTTGAATGCCACATCAGGACATCAGTATCACCCCCTCAGCCCACTGAAGATCAACTTCAGTGTAGGATTAATAGAGAACCTTCAGATTACATATGGCAACTGAGCTAGACTTTATTGGACCGGGTGTCAACACTTATCTCATCCCTTGGGGAGGTATGTAGGCCTCGGCATTGTCTTTATCTTGAGCCCTGGCCTCCAACAGGTGTGCCTCCAGCAGTAATTATAACTGTTTTCATCTTTTATATTGACTTGAGGTCTTAGTCGGTCTGACTGCCTATATTTCTACCTAACTCAGCTGTCTATAATAGAACCTCCAGCCTGTGAATATACCCCCTGTATCAGCTGTGCTGAAGTTTATAGATGAATTTTGCAAAGACAAATCAAATTAGAGGGCCTGCTATTATGAGTCTTATTTGCATTTAAAAACCCCAAGTACAAAAATCTTACTATAAACAACCTTTGGGTAAATGTGTTGAATTGAGCAGCATCCGCTACTCACACATAGAATACACTCGCTTCAGCAGCACATATACACTACTCATGCATGGTCGTGAGGCAGCAAAAGCATTATGCGGAAGACATAAAAGTTCTCTGATATTCTCTGATTTCCTTGGAACCAATTTCTAATACAGGGCTAGACCAAGGATAAACTTTAATGGGTCCCTAAATCCCCTAAAATTAAGCGAAAGTTACTGTTGAGTCAATATGGTAATGCACGTCTGTAATCCCAGGTAGCAGCAAAGCAGATTCCAAGCTTAAGAATTCCAAGCTCAATGCCAGCCTGGGCAATTTAGAAACCTGGTTCAAAGTAAAATTTTAAAAGGTTTTGTGTGTAGCTCAATAGTACAGCACTTATAAACATGCCTGAGGACCTGGGTTCAATTCTTGACAAAAATATAAAAAAATTAAAAAAAAAATCAGTGGTGAGAACTTGACAAAAGAGAATCTATATTTCAGAGAGCCCCAATATTTAAAACAGAATAGGAGCCCAACTTAGGGTTACAGTTACTTTAACAGAGAGAAGACATTTAATCCTTTGGCTGCTTCAACTTTCTACAAGAAATCAATAGGGCTTGGACTGGGTCAATTTTAAGACTCTCCTAATATTTTATTTATCTCCTATTCTTTTCAATAACTGCCCAAAGAATTGTCAAAACATATTAAAAGATTCAAAAAGTGGTCCTGAGCTAGAAATGGTGGCACAAGCCTGTAGTTGGGAGGCTGAGGCAACAGGATTGCTAGGAGTTCAAGGCCAGCCTGGGCTACATAGTGAGATCAGGTCAGCCTGCTGTACATAGTGAAATCAGTTTTGCCTACAATACACAATGAGAGCCCGTCTCAAAACAAAAACAAACAATGGCCCTAACAGGGAACAATGAAATAAAGAGTATTCCTCTCTCTTTTCACAAGTATAGTATCAAGCAAACACCAACAAGTGCCTGCTTCCTCTGGTTTCAGCATCTGCCTTGCAAAAGGATCTCTTGACCACAGAGCTGTTTTCTTTCAAAATTAAACATTCAGAGATGACATGATCCTAAAATACTGTTGCTTATTTCTTAGTCATCTTAAGCAGGCTTTAAGACACCTATGGATCTAGGCCTGGTAGTACACATTTGTAATCCCAACACTTTGGGAGGCTGAGGCAGAAGGACTGCAAATTCAAACCCAATCTGAGCAATTAAGTTACTCAGCAAAAGCCCATTTCAGGACAAAAAAAAAAAAAAAAAGCCTGGGTGTGTAGTTCTGTGAGAAGGCCCCTGGTTCAATTACAAAAACAAAACAAAACAAAACAAAAGTCGTATTTAGAGGCTAAGGTACATGGGTAAAGAGAGATGTGGTTTAGAGTCAGAACTCTTTCTTGACCTGCATACTCTACCTGGCATTTCTCTCCCTCCCTTCAGGAAAGGGATCTGACAGTCTGTTTTCATTGAGGGTATACAGATAGCAAGGTTAAAAATTAACTTGAAGCCGGTTGTGTGGTGGCTCACACCTGTAATCCCAGGACTCGGGAGGCTAAGGCAGGAGGATCATTGCCAGTTCAAGACCAGCCTGGGCTACAAAGTGAGTGCAAGGCCAGCCTGAACTGCAGAGAGAGACCCTGTCTCAAAAAGAAAAAAAAAAAATTAATTTGAAAGCTGGCCTGGTGACATAGACTGTAATTCCAGCACTTAGGAGACTGAGGCAGGAGGATTTTGAATTTGAGGTCCGCCTGAGCTACATAAGGAGTTGAGACCTGGCCTGAAAAGTTAAGGCCAGGCTCAAAAGTTAAGAAAAAATAAGTTAGTTTGACAGTTCCACAACAAAAACAAGTTTTCTTTCTTTTTTTCCAGTTGTAACACACTCCTACTTTCCTGCCTCCTGATCAGAATATCTCTTCAGCAGACAAAACTCAGTGTCACCACAGGATTCAGATTCTCCTAAACCGCACATTCAAACAGTGGCGACCGAGCACCAAGTAAATTACACTCCAAATACAATTCAGCAATTACGGACATTTAACCAGACCCTTCAAGAGGAAGCAAACGGTGACTTCGAGGAGCTCGCGAAGCTCCCAGGGGGTCTCAGGAGAAAGAAGCCCGGCAGAGGCGCTCTGCCCTGCCAAACTCTCATGGCCGTGACACCGGCTCTCCCGGCTTACCGGGACTTTGGCCTACCTTTTCCGGCGTTAGTCTCGAGCACCCTGAAAACCCGCGCATCTCTCAGAGCAATGCTGCTCCCGGGGAGCTTCAGGCTAGCACTAGGCACGTTTCAGCGCCCCGGGCCGGTAGAGCCCGCGGGTCGGGTCAGACAAACTCGTTTCCCGCTATCCGCCGCCGGCCCAAGGTTACCGGGTTCCCCGACCTCCACCTCGGAGGTTCCCCCAGCATCGGCGCCAGCACCAGGAAAGCTCGGCTGGCAACCTGTCAGGATGCTCCAGCGGTGCTCGGCCTAACCCCCAGCCCCGCGCGCGCCCTCTTCAAGCCAGCGCCCGCCACCACCCTCCCCTCGGGCATCAGGCGGGTCTTTCGGCCCGGCTCCTGTCACTCACCTGCCCGGCCCGGGCTGCAGGCGCCCAAGGCTCCCCAAGGGAGCTGAGCCCCCCGGGCCTCCAGGTTTCGACCCGCCCCCTTGTAGGCGGCGCAGGTGCTGAGCCCCGCAGCAGCGGCCCCGCACAGGCCGCTGGGTCCAGCTCCCAGCGCTGCCCACTGGGTACGGATCAACAACAAGATGGCGGCCAGCCGAGGGGGCGGGGGCCAGGCGTCATAGTAACCAAAACGGCAAAAAACCCGCCCCCAACTGAAATTTTCGCCAACCAGCAGCCTTTTCGCCCAACGCTTGGACGAGCACTTCCCCCTGACTGGTCGGTTGACCCGTCAGGCAGAATCTGCCTCTCACGCCAGATGCAGAACGCCTGGAGCACGTGACTGTGACGGCATTAGCTGGCGCATGCGGACCATTCTCAGAGTAGCCGGCGGCGGAGCTTTAGTTAGATACCCCGGGGCAGAGCGCCCTTGGCTTGGCGTCATTGCCTGCGCAGCCCCTGCTTGTGGATCTGACAGCATCTTGTTTACTCACGCACATACTTAGAAGACGTCAGCCATGTGTTGTTTGCTTTCTTCGTAACGGAGTGGTGCGGTGAGGGGAGTCCCGACCTCGCTTCACTAGTAAGGAAACTGAGGCGTAGGGAGGAGGCCGGTCCAAGGTCATGCCACTTCTGAAATTGAAGGCTGTGGCTCATACCACCTACTTTGTCTAGAGTCTAGAGAGCCTCTCCCCACAGGCTTCCCCAGCTTACCCCCTCACTTGTCCCAAGATGCAGCCTTTTGTGTTGCCTCGACAGCATCTGGCCCATTGCCCATGGACTAAGGCCCCAGCACAGGTTCTGGCCCGCACTGGGCACTTCCTCCTCTTTGCCCTGAAGCAGCCTGTCTTGACTTCCTATTACAGCATCGTTTGCCCACTACCTGCCTCCAAGGCAGACTGTGAGTCCCATTAAGATGGTTATCCTAACCTTGAGATGGGCTTCAAGGTCAGGAATCCAAATACAGGCACAGGGTTGGACCCACATCCCAAGGCCCCAACTAGCTAGCTATCTCGATGACTTATGGGCCTTAGTAAAATGAGGGTAAAAATCAACCTTCTCAAAGATGCAGATTTAATTGGCCTTCAGGACAGGTTAAATACTATACTCAAAAAAAAGCCTATAACTTGACAGAGAGGAAAGAAAGTGACTTGGGGATATAATAGAAAAGACGACCTACAACCAGATAACAGATTCTCATGGAGGAATGGCACCCTGAGATCTGACTGAGCTGAGATCAGGCTGGGCTGAGGAGAGGGTCAGCATTACACCTAACAAGACCTGCCCTCCTACAGGTTGCTGTAGTCTATTTGGCTACACACCAGAGCTCTGCCTGACATAGAGGTGAAGGCTAAGAAATCAGAAGACACAGATCAGGAAGACATTTAGACACCCCTCAGAAAGGGCCTTCCATTGTCCCTTTAGCACCAGCCATCCACAGGTTTTGAGAACCTATACCTCCAGTCAATGCAGTCCAAATTCTCCAAATCCTCTCCCCGTGAAAATCACTATACATAGTTGGCAAGCTTCCCTGAAGGTTGGTGGAACCCTAAAAAGCAACAGTGCCTCCTGTTGGTAGGAAAAGGAAGCAGGTGGTGTGAGGAGACAAGATAACTGGAGGGTCTCTCAGTCACTGACATAGATAAGAGCCTCTTACCTGTGCAGTCTCCCAACTGCAGTCAAACAGAGCATCATACCATTCACCTTCAAAGACAACCTAGCCAGGCATGGAGTCAAGAACTTCTGGAAGACTGAGGCAGAAAGATTGCAAGTTTGAGGCCCAGCCTGAACAATTTAGTAACTTAAGGAGACCCTGCCTCAAAACAAAAAAGGAGGGGGAAGCTGGGTATGTAATTCAGTGGAAAGGCTCTGGGTTCAGTGTCCGGTACTGGGGCAGGGGGGACACCTTACTGCTTCCTAGGATATAACTACAAAGTGGTGCTTCTTCCAAGCATGAACAAGGCAGGTCAGTTGTCAGAGGTTCTCCTACACATTGATTACAAGGCTGAGACTTTTCTGTTTGTAATTTTATTATTAAATCAACTTGAAAACACAGCTCATGATCATGTGAAGAAAAAGTCCTTTGTATAGTGGAGCAGCCGTCTGACCTCAGAGTCAGCACTGGGTTCCCGTGCATGTGTCACACAGGTAATCTCTGCCTGTACCTGGGCCCAGATGACCAGAAGAGAAAGAAAGACAGAGACAGAGAGACATAGGTGGGGAGAGACACAGAAAGAGAAGGAGAGACAGAAGTGGAGAAAAAGACAAAAGGGGAGGGAGAAAGAAGGGGGAGAGTGGTCTCAGCAGAACTTTCTCCCTTCCCTAAGGGTAAGGGAATACATTCCAGCCCCCTCAGTGTGACTCCCTTTCTACTGGAATTCAACATGTCCCCTCCCTTCTCAGAAAATTCCCTAAGGTCTGACTCAGATGCACAGAAAGATTATCTAAAACTGGATACCAGTTTCCCTATGGCCAGCTTGCCAGATTACTCTGCCGTAATTCATTAGTGACACTGGAGTATGTGGAAAGCTCACCCTCATCACCTTCTCCCCTCCCCTGGGAGCAAGGACAAGACCAGGTCTGAGTCATCTACTGGCCCCATCATTTCTTGACAAAGATTGTATGAAGGATAAATAAGGGTGAGAGTCTACCCATCAGTGACAATGTAGATGGTGGCTGCTTGATAGTAGAGGAAATTCTGGGATGGGGTGAGGGCCCAGGCAGAGAATGGCTTGGGGAAAGAGATACTCATGAGCACCCTGTGCTTTGCCATCAAAATGCTGCTGAGAAGAAAGCAAGATGCCAGAAAGAAGTGAAGCTTGCCCACAGGGAGCAGAGGACTGTCTTGCATGCAAAGAGCCTGGCTGCCTCCCCCAGTGGCACTCCCACTTTCACAGGTAAGGGACAGGTTTGGCAGGGCCAGGGAGTTGATATACCAAGCTTAAGACAGTGCTGGGTGCCTGGGACATCTCTGGTCTCGGTGTCTCCATGAACCGCTCGATGGATCTTTTCTTTGAATGTTGGAGAAAAGTCAGAGCAAGAGGACAGGGTAAGGCCTTGGTCCCAGCCTGAAGTGGACCAAGCTAGCTAGCTGTCATAGTATAGCCCTATAATCCCAGCACTCTGAAAGGTTAAGGCATCAGAATCACAAGTTCAAGCCCAGTCTGGACAACTTAATGATTTAGCAAGAGTTGGTCTCAAAAGAAAAGAAAAGAAAAGAAAAGAAAAGAAAAGAAAAGAAAAGAAAAGAAAAAGGACTGGGTTGTAGCTAAGTGCAAAGGCCCTGGGTTTATTCCTAGGACTGTGAGAAAGTAAAAGATGTGCACTCTCAAGTATAGAAGTGTGTAAAAGAGACTGACCTGTTTAGCAACAGAGCCTTCCCTGGCTTCCTTGGTGCCGGAAGCACCTGGGCCAGCCTAAAATGGCAAAAGGAGGAATGAAGCAGTAAAAACAGGCCTACTGGTATCAGGAACTTGTATCATTCATCTGTCCCTTTGTATTGGGGACATCCAATGTTTGGAATGATGTCCACATTGTTATCCCCCTCCCCCTCAGCTCAGCCCTGTGCCCACAAGAACTTCTGTCTACAGGAGCAGGGCAGGTTTTAATTGGAGGGCAGGGGTCATGAATATGTATAAATGGCCTAAGAGTCTCAAGGCCTGGGCCATCCACACCCATTCCATTTCAAAACTGGGTGCTACCAATGAAGAATATCACTTCCTCCTAGTGTCTCTCTGTCTCCAATTTAAAGACCTCTGAAGGACAACAGAGCCCTTCCTGTTAGCTAGGGCCTTGTCATCAAATCTTGGGTGAAATCACCTATGCCAACCAGGGTCCACAGTGGGGGGTGAGTAGAGGAAGCAGAGAACACAGGAAAAAGAACCCTACCCCCAGAGCAGCTTGCCAAGAAGCCATCCCAGAGCTACGAGGAGAAGGACACTAGTCACTGTCAGTACCACCACAAACCAGGGCTCTGGCTGCCAGAAAATTTCTGTGTCTGTCACAAGCCGGGGTATCATCGTTGAGGGGACCTGAAATGTAGGACACCACCTTACCACAGCCCTGAAAAGATGCCTGACCATCTAGATTTCAAACCTTCCCATGGGCTGAGCTGTCCCACACCCCAGATTTGCACTGCTGGATTCCCAGGCTCTTTGCACCAAGGCAGTCTCCTTCAGAATGCCTACCCTACCATTCCACCTGAAAGACTAGGTCTCCTCACCCATCAAGTCCCTCCCTCCCCACCTGCCAAGGGCTTGAGTTCCCCTCACTATAGCTCTGTGAGTGCTGGTGGCCATTGTGCTGGCCCTCCAGGGAAGTAGATGCACAATGATGGTGGCCGTGGTGCTGAGGTGGGGGATGGAGGAGCCAGCATCAGCCACACGGATCAATAGCTCATAGGTACAGGGCTGCTGTGGCCAAGGAGGTCCCAACACAGGGCTATTGTTCACCAGGATGGCCCCTTGCAGTCTGAATCGGCTCTGACTATTCCCTGAAAGCAGAGTGGCAGGAGAAGGCGATGACTGTTGGACTTGGCCTGATCTTCATGTACAACCCCATGGGGTTCCCACAGCCCATACCTCCCACAATGCTATAGGAGAAGGCCAGGCGCTGTGGTTCCTGGGGGATGTAGCAGGACACCTTGGCCACCTCCACATTATGGCCCAGGGGAGTGGATATGGTGAGTTCTTGAAATGGAGGCTCACACTCAGGGGTGTGATCGTTCACATCCTGAAGAAAGACCACCAGGTTAGTATGTGCAACCCAAGTTCAGCCTGTCACCTTCCTCCTACCACAACCAAAGTGGAGGCAAACCAGGCAACAGACTCTAACAGCCCAGGGAGGCCCCGCTAACCAACCAGAGGAAGAACCTAAGGCATAGCACAGAAAACCAAAAGCCAGAGTTCCATTCAAACTCTCGTCTTCTGAATTTTCCTGAGGCCTCAGGTTTAGTCACCTCAACCTCAATGGTAATAGTACAGGAACCCGAACGGCGGTGGGTGGGGTCCCAATCTTGGCCATGGTCAATCACCAGGACAGTAAGCCTGTACAGTCTCTGCTGTTCATAGTCCAAGGTCCCCAGAAGGCGAATTTCCCCTGGAGAAGATGGCAACAGCTCCCACCCAAAGAGCCAACTTTGGCTCCACCCATCCTCCCAGCCCTGGGTGGCAAGTTACCAGAGAGACGGTCTACAGCAAAGATGGTGGGTTCAGCAGTGGTGTGGTATTCAATGCTGTGTCGAGGGTAGTCCATATCTGTCCCCACCACAGAGCCCAGTAGAGTGTGGGGCCGTGCATCCTCGCGAAGCCGGAAGGTATGTGCAGCACAGGCTGGGGAAAACTCATTCACCGGGGTCACCATCACCAGTACTGGCACCTCAGCTGGGGGCCAGTTGGGAGTAAAGGAGATGGCTAGGGTGTGCCTAGCCTTGCCCTGGGGTTCTGAGGAAGGAGGTATCCCTTGCTCTGGGCCACTAAGAAGGGAGAGGACTAGAGAAAAGAAGGCAATGGTGACAATCCTGGCTATAAGGGGAGGCAAGTTTCTGAGGGAGGAAAGCGGTTTCCCACGTAGGAGGGTGTAAAGCTTAGCTTGATTCTGAAAGTCCTGTGCTAAGTAGGATTACGTACTCGTCATCTGGGGCTGACCACTGTCATGCACCAGGACAGAAGCTGCAAGATGGAAGCAGGCTCCAACAGTGTCACAGTCCAATGTGGTGTTCACCTGGCCAGAGGAGGTAGAGGAGAGGCTCATCCCAGGTCAAGAAGAGCATCAAGCCACATTGGGCTGCCCTAGGCCAGGGCAGCCTGACCCTGATCCTGTCTTACAGACTACAAAGCAGGTGAGCTCAACACCACTACCCTACCCCTACCTCAGTGCTCATGGATCTTTGGCCCGTCCACCCCTTCCTGTCCTAGTCATCCTACCAATGGGCTGAGGGCTGGCACCTCAAGGTCTCTGTCATGAAGGCAGAGGCTGGCAGGGTTGGAAGGGCTGTGAAGCTGAAGCTGGTAGTGGAGGTTGGTGTCAGGAGAGTCTGGGTCAGCACACGTGAAGGTGCTCAACACAGTACCCACAGGTGTGGCCTCGGGGACTTCAGTCCTGGTGGTGAGGGTGGGAGGCAGAGCAAGAGGCTTGCCCAGTAGTGAGCCATGGATCTTTCCCAGCAGTCAGGGCAAGGCTCCCACATACTCACACCAGGAGCGCAGGGCGGCAGCGTGGGGGCCAGTGGTTGACCGGCTGCACATTTATGGTAAGGACGAGCTTGGCACTGGCCCATGGATGCAGCCACTCAAAGGCCTTCACATGAAGACTTGTATTTGCTCCACCCAGGGCTCCTGCCAGTTCCAGGGGTGCAGTGGTCCGGATGACACCGTCTGCTGGGCTCAATGGGAAGGGAGGCAGAGTTGGTCCCACTCCAACTCAGGCCACCACCCCCATCCCAATGGTTCCCGCTGACAAAGCCACTGACCTAGCTATTCCACCTCCTCCTCCAAGGCCAGGGTCCCCAACCTGGCTTAGGAGGTGGTGAGGTGGTAATAGAGGCTTCCAGGTACCCACATGCCCCACAAAGTGCCTCACCACGTCCAATGGAGTAGAGTGGGCTGGGCACTGGAGAGCAGATTTCATAGCGCAAGTCAAAGCCAGTAGCCTGCACCTGCATCACTTTGCTCCCAGGGACAAGGTTCTCAGGTATGATGATATTCTGGGTCTTCATTCTGGACCAGAAGTGGAGGCTGACTCCTACCTGCTCCTGTGCATCCTGATGGAGTCTCTGGAATCCTTCCCTGGGCTCCCTGCCCATTAGAGCCAGGATGCTCCAGAAACCCAGTACCCTATCACAACTACTGATTCCCTAGGGCAAGGCCCTGCCTCCCCTACTGCTGCAGGGCAGGGACTCTTACTTGAAAGAGACCTGGCTGGAAGGAGCAGGCAAAACCTTCACTGTCAGCATCCCTTTGCAGCTTTGGCCTTGTCTAAACGTCACGGAGATCTGCATCTGGAAAGCCTAAAGTGCATGCCGTGTAGGAAAGAGGATCATGGGCTGTGTTAACCTCTATGTTTATACTCAGTCCTTCCCTGGCGTCCTCCATAAGGACCCTAGGATTCATTCCTCCCCTGCAACATGTCACACTGGAAGTCTTACTGTTCCTGTAAACACTATACTTCTGAGCATAAATTCTTCTATTAGGTTGCAAACATCTCAAGAAAGAGTAGTATTTCAGTCCTTCACAACTGAGTTGTTAGATGGAGTTACTAAGAGTCAGTTACTAAGAGGTGGAAGTGTTAGCCAGGTATTGTGGAGCACACCTGTAGTCCCAGCACTTAGGAGGCTAAGGCAGGAGGATTGTTGCAAGTTCAAAACCAGTCTGGGCTACAAAGTGAGCTCAAGGCCAGCCTGAACTGCATAGGGAGACCCTGTCTCAAAAGGACTAAATAAATAAATAAATAAATGGTAGAAGTGTTGAAGAGGGAACTTCTCTTAACTCCTCCTTGGCCACTTAGAACTTTCTCTTAATGTGTGAGTGCCCTGAAACACTCTTGTTTTCTGCTAGAAGGCCTGTGGGCCCCCAGGGACAGGGACCATTCCTCTTTCTAGAACTTCAGAACCCAGCACAGACCCCAGCCAAAATGAAAGGGCAGTCAGCAGGTGGTAGGCCTGTAAGAGGCAGCATGAGCCCAGGAGCCAACGGAGCCAACAGCAAACAAATTGTCAGAAAGTGGTGGATCTGCCCAACCCACAGATATCCCCAGATGCCAGGTCTTTCTCACCTTTGGAGCCTGGCCTTTGAGGCCCTGGGATGGCGCCCGCAGCAAACCCTTTTCATTGATAGTGAAAGGTCCAGGAAAGTATGGAGGGTCCTGGGCACTGGTAATATTCACCTGATAGGACAGAGAATCTAGCAGCTTCACACAGTCCTCAGTGCCCAAAACACCACTGTCAATGTCCTTCAGCAACTCAGCAGGTACCTGCGCACCTGACCCTCTCATGCCTGGCCACTGATTTCTGCCCTCTACCCTGAACCCTACCCTGACCTTCAATTCTGTGTTTTTTGTTTTTTGGTTTTTTTTGGCACCTGGGATCAAACTCAAGACTTCGTGTTTGTTAAGCAGCCACTTACGGTGCTGAACTAACCCCCAGGCCCAATTCTGTGTTTTAAAATTAATTGTTTTTAAAAAATATTTTCTTTTTTTGGAGTACAAAAGTGATATAAAATCATCTAGGATAACTCAGAGCACATAGGAGCACTGGAAAGGAGAGTTCAGCCCCTAAATGTCCCTGTGGGATCAGCCATGGTCCCTGGGAGTTGTCGGGATCCCTGAGTGACTTTCGCCGAGAACATGCATCCTGCAGAGGCTCAGCTGTGTGCCATAGGTCCTTCTGCAGGGTGCACCTGACCAGAAAGAGGCTTGCCCTCCATCCTTCCCACACCTCAGCCTGTCATCCATGTTGGGCTCACCTGTGCTCCCTGGACATCCAGGCCTGGGAAAAGCAGCGTGTACAGCAGGGCCCCGGGGCTGACTGTCTCTGGCACCTGAATGATTTCCCCAGCTGCCCAGAGGGGAGGTCAGGGAAGCTCTTTCCAAGCCATGCCTGCCCACCCCTGCCTACTGCCCCAGCCTCACCTGGGCTAACAAATCTACCAGCACACTGGATACGGCCAGAATCTCGCAGCACATCCAAATAGAGTGATGCTTCATTCACATAGTTGCCACATGTGTATTTCAGCTCCAGCTCGTAGTGGTTCACTGCTAGGGCATCCAGCCGAGCTGAGCTGCTCAAGGTCACCTGTGGCAGGTGGGCAGTGGCATGTGGTGTCTAGGCTATGTCCCTATGACCCTCTGGCTTCTGGAATTTCAAGTCTGCCCTGCTGCCCCCACAGTGCCCAGGTATACTCATGACCCTACCTTTGCCAAATAGATCCCCTTACTCCCAGCAAGGCTGGGTGTGTTGAAGAAAGTGCTGGGCGGCTGCACACGGAGCAACTCCAGGGTGGGTGTGTGGAAGGAACAGGTGAAAATGAACGTCTGCAGGACAGTGCCGGGGCCCTGGCTCTCAGAGACATTTACAAACCAGGGCAGGCTGTGGAGATCTGTAAGGAGCAGAGACTCAGGCTGGAGGCCCCCCCATGTTCAAAGAATCACCCGTGCAAGCATAGCCCCACCCCGTGCCACAGGACCCAGCCGTGTCTTGGGGCTAAGTCACCAAGCTCCTTCCTTGTCTCTACGTCTGACATCTCACAGATGGGGAGAGAGCAATTGGGTGAAGAAGCAGCCAAGCTAAGGAACAAGGCTCAGGGATTCAGACACCCTTTGCTGCTTTCCCCCCTGACCTCTCTCCATGGAAGCCCATTGAAGGGCCATGACTGTGAGGGAAACTGGGGCTTCCCTACCCACCAGCTCCTCACCAGAGACAGCCAGAGCCAAAAGAATCACCAGTGGAACCATGGTGGCCTGAAGAGATGGCAGAGGAGGCTGTTTGTCCACCAGTTGCCAGGTCAGTTGCACAAACATAGCTGGCTCCGCCCAACCCTCTGTGACTGCATGCTGAACCCTGGCAGACCTCCAGAGGCCTGGAAAATCTTGTCTGCCACAGATGAGGACACTTATTCATGACGGCACCTCAAGGAGATGTGAGGAGAGAAGGACCAAGCTACAGACTGCCATATTTCCCCCAAAATAAGACCTGACCAGAAAATAAACCCTAGCATATTTTTTCAGGATGCTCATATCCCAAAAATAAGCCCCAGTTAAGTCTGTCAGCCAGACAGATGCATTTGATATGTTCCTTGCAGCATACAATGGATGTATTGAATTATAAAATAACATTGATAAATAAATATTATTGGCAATAATACTCAATATACTTAATATATAAATATACTTAATGCATATTGATATATATTAATATAATATATCAATATATTAATATACTTATACTTTAATAATACTTAAAATAAGTGATAATATGAGTTATAATTAAGTATTTGTAAATACCCAAATGGGTGCCTTTGGACAACAGTTAAAGGCCTATGTAAACAGACAAACTGAAATCGTGTATAATGGCACATGGCTATAATCTCAGCACTTGGGAGGCTGAGGCAGGAGGATTGCTGCAAGTTCAAGGCCAGCCTGGGCTACAAAGTGAGTTGAAGGCCAGCCTGAACTGAGTAGTGAAACTGTTTCAAAAAAGACAAAAACAAAACCAAACCAAAATAATATGCACACTTGATAACAAATGGATGTGGTTGTGTCTATTATGAATCTTCATAATTCAATATGTCATGCATTGTAACAACGCACAATGAGCAGGCTATGTGGACAAGAAGTTCTCATCTAAGGAAAATTCTATTACTGGATATGAAAGATTGGGACCAATGGTTCATAGGAAGTGGAGTTATAAGAAATTCAGTCTGGAATTTGAGGTTTGGAGCATTATGATATCTCAGAAGATGACATGACTGTATTTGAACCAATACAGTTTTTTAAACAATAAATATAGATCATTGCTGGGCATGGCAGTACTTGCCTATAATTTCAGCACTTGGGAGGCTGAGGCAAGAGGATCGTTGCAAGTTTGAGACCAGCCTGGCCTACAAAGTGAACTCAAGTCCAGCCTGAACTTCATGGTGTGACCCTATCTCAGAAAGACCAAAAAACAAATGTACATTGTTGTGCATGAAAAAAAATAAGACTTTCCCTGAAAATAAGCCCTATCTTTTTTTTTGGTACTGGGGACCGAACTCATGACCTTGCACTTGCCAGGCAGGCGCTTAAGCCACTGAGCTAAACCCCCAGCCCCCAATAAGCCCTATCTTGTCTTCTGAAGCAAAATTAAGATAATACTTGATCTTACTTTTGTAGAAATATGGGTGACAGGGCACAAGGTGACTTATTGGAGTGGCTGAGGATGTGCTCTTTCTTCATCTGGGTTACAACTGCATAGGTATCCACAGTTTTTAACAATTATTCGGCTGTATGTTTGATATTTATTCATTTATTCTAGTTATATGACAGTATTTTGCAGTACTGGAAATTGAACTCTAGACCTTCTCACTGAGCTATATCACATCCCTAGCCCTTTATTTTTTATTTTGAGACAGGCTCTCACTAAATGGCTAAGTTGCCCAGACTGGGCTTGAATTTGTGATCCTCTTGCCTCAGCCTCCCGAGTGCTGATATTACAGGCATGTGGCAAAACACCTGGCTGTTTTGCCTGTTTTAAAAAGTTTTCTTCTCTTGCTCCCCAGCTCTTCACCTCTTACATTCTTCTCTACCATTCCAGTCAGGGTTGTTCCTCTCTCCACAAGATTTCCTTTGCCAGGGACCTCAGTGACCTGCAAACTTCTGTAGTCAGCAGTTTTGTTTTGTTCTGTGGTGGAAACTAGATATGTTGCCCAGGCTGGTCTTGAACTCGAGGGGTTGAAGGATCCTCCCACCTCAGACTCTGAAGTAACTGAGACTACAGGTACACTCTGCCCGTATCTGAAGCCAGAATTTTATTATTAACCCAGAATTTGACATTTGATTCCTTGGTTCCTATATCGCCACATTCTCCCACCTCCCTGGCTGCTCTTGCCCAGCTCATTTGCTGGTTCAGCTTCCCCTCCACTGCTTCTGTCTAGTGGAGTATGTAGGACTCTACCACTCTGCTGTGCTTTCCTGTCCACACTCACCTCCCTGTCTCATCCAGGTCCACGCTGAGAGTACATTCATGGGCTTTGTCTGCATTCCCATAAGGCTCCAGCGCTGACACTGCTCCTGAATGTATGTCATACACCTCATGGAGATCCTGCATCTCCTCTAGAGTCATGTTCAACATGACCATTTGATTTCCCTCCCAAACCTACTCTTCTACCCTCATTCTCAAGTCAATTTATGGCAATTCTGTCCAATTAACTGTTCAGCCCAGAAGTGCAGAAGTCATGCTTGATGTCCCTTCCCTATCCACGTCAAGGCCTGATTTCAACTACAAAGCATAACCAGAGTGATCGCCCTCTGTGTACTTGCTCAGGCAGGCCCAGGCCTTTGTCTCCCTTGTCTGATTAGAATCATTCTCCCAAGGCAGGCAGCTGGAACTGTTTAACCAGGCCAGATCATTCCCCGCCAAGAGGTTTATGCTTCTTATTGAATGAATCAAGAGCAAAACCCAAAGGCAAGGGATACAGCTCAATGGTGCAGCACCTGCCTGGCAAGTGCAAGGTACTGAAAAAAAAAAGAAAAAAACCCAGGCTGGACATGGTGATGCATACTTGTAATCCAAGCGCTTGGAAGGCTGAGGCAGGAGAATTTGTAGTTCAAGGCCAGCTTGCATAACATAGCAAAACTGTTTCAAAACAACAACAACAAAGAACAAAACCCAGCCAGGCATGGTGGCTCATGCCTGTAATCCCAGCACTCGGGAGGCTAAGGCAGTATAGTTGCAGTATTGTTGCGAGTTCGAGACCAGCCTGGGCTATAAAGTGAGCTCAAGGCCAGCCTGAACTGCATAGAGACCCTGTCTCAAAAAGACAAAAAAAAGACAAAAGTCCTGTAAGACTACTGGGAGCCTCGTTTCAGTGACCTCTTTGCTCCCTGTACACCTGGGCCTTTTTATGTTTGGCCTGGCCCAGCTCCCATACCTTAGGTCTTTATATCAGCTTATCCCTTTGCCTAGAATGCCCCTCTTTTTAATTTTTTCCTTCCTTTCTCCCTCCCTCCCTTTCTTTGTTTCTTTCCTTTTTCCTGGTACTGATGATTAAACCAAGGGTGCCCATTCACTGGGTTCTATTTTCAGCCCTTTTCATTTTTTATTTTGAGATAGGATTTCATTAAATTGCCTAGGCAGGATTTGAACTGGGAATCTTCCAGTCTCAGCCTTTCCAGTCACTGGGGTTACATGCGTGCACCACGTGCCTGGGTAGAACATCCTTCTTTTTTTTTCAAACATTTTTATTAGATACAGTGGTGTATGTTTTATAGTCTTTCAATTAAATAAATCTAAATTCATCTATGGAGCCAAGATAATATTAACTTTCAAACATTCATATACACAGCAAACTCATTGACCCCCCCCCAACTAGTACAGGTACACATTTCATATTAGTATGTGACTAACTCCTGCCCTCATAAAAGAGACTAACCATAAACTTCCTTCTAAAAACAACTAATTTTGGTTCAGTGTCTAATAGCTCCAGTTTGCAAAATCTTTCCCTCGTTGTTAAGGGTCTAACCAGGTATGATCCTCAAGGCCCAACATGGAGTTACGAGATGATTCTGAGTTCCTTAATTCTAAAATGCACAAAATGCTTAAATTGGCAAAGATATTAAAAACCAAGTGAGAATGAAGGCAGCTGACCCTAGACCCTCAAATATCGTCACCCTGATCTTCACATAAAAAATCACTGAAATAAGCTGGATGTCCACTTGAGAATGCCTCTTCCTGGTCTTCTCGTGATGGCTTAATCAAATCGTATCCCATTGTCACCTTCTCTAAAGGATCTCTTTCAAACCAGCTAATTACTCTTTATCCCTCCATATTTTCCTGTCTGCTAATAGGTCCATTCTGTCTCCTGGTAGACTGTACCCTTGAACTTAGTCTCCATTTCTGGAGCGATCTCGCCGGACAGTCAATGACGTTCCAGTTGGACAGCGCACAAGTACTGACCCCTACTCCATTCTGTGCCAGAAGGGAAGCTGGTGGCAGTGCTTCGCCGCGTTCCCACTAGAGGGCGGTCCAGCCTAATTTGGGGCAGACGCGGCACCAGAAGGCGTCTGCTGGTTTTGGCTGGGGCCGGTACCCTAACACCGCGAGCTCCTGCACTCTCCGAACTGCAATCCTATCATTTCCAGGGACTGCTGAGGCCAGTTAATGAACAGGCCAGTCTTCGAGTGAACCATGATTTCACTAGGTCCTACGATCACTGTCTCTCTGCCCACACGTGGGCGTAGCACGGAGTCCTAATGGGAAGGACCGCTATTCCACCGTAGGAGAAATGGGAAAGCTGAGGCCACCGCGGGAAAGCGATGGGTCCCGCGTCACCGGATGCCAGGGGAGCCTAAGCTGAATCTCAGCTGGTATCTATCTACCATCTAGCCCTTCGACACAGATCCAGCTGAGTGTGGGTGGGACGCCCAAATCACCCACCCCGAAGAGCTGGAGGGGCGGTGCTGCAAGGGGCGGTGTCCCTGCAGACTTGCCCCACCCCATTGGCTGCGGCGCAAGGGGCGGGGCACGGCTGCCAGATGTTGGGGCGGTGGCGGCTGGAGCGTCTTGGAGTCCGGCGGAGAGCGAGGGCGCCAGGCCGGCCAGCCGGGCCGTGTTTGCGCCGCTCCTCTGGGTCGAGGAGGCACTGGCAAGCCCGGCGGGCGCTCTGGCACCGACATGCACAGCGCACGGCTGGACGGCTTCCTGAGCCAGCTCCGCCGGGAAATGGTGAGGCGTGGGAGTGGGTGTGGCACGGAGGACGCCTGTAGGGTGCCCGGTGCCGCCCAACTGGGTGCCCACCCGAGTCGGGAGGGGGCGGGGCGGCCAGATGGCCCGAGGTTTTAGACAGCTGAGAGAGCTGTTTTGGGCATCAGGTAACAGCCGCCCAGGCGGCCATGCTGCCGGTCCATGCGGGAGGAGGGCAGTCAGAGGGGACTTCTTTTGGGCCGATGCTGCGTGTGCCAAGGGCCTAAAGATGCTTGGTGCTGCTGTGGATTCTTCCTGCCTCAACCTGCCTCCTTCCCTTACCCCTCACCTAACAAGCAGTGTGTGTGTGTGTCTCTCTCTCTGAAAGACACTTTGGGCTTTGAGGATCTCCAGACCCCAAGAGGCACAGGACACCCCTCCCCAAACCCAGGCAGGACTTATTTCCCAGTGCAGGCTCTGGTGGCGGGTGCCGACTTGCCCGGCTGTGCGTGCTGCAGCCTGCTGCACTGCCACCAGGTCTGCTTCACTGCCAGGGCCCCCGTTCCTGCCCTGTGCTCACTTTCCACTCCACTCCCCCGGCCAGCAGTCCTTTTAAGTCCTCTGGACCCTCTGTTCTCAGAGCTGATCTGACCAGATACACAGGGTGACAAGCAATACCCTTCAGACTTCTGCTCTCTCTTCCCCTTCAGTTGTGTAACCGGAACACAGGCTCATCCCCATTGCCTGGCCCCCTGCAGCCACCCCCCAAAACTGACCCAGGTATGCAGCCCAGCCACCAGCTTGGGGCCTCAGATTTCCTGGAAGAAGACTCTGTTTGCTGTGCAGAGGAAGAGGAGGAGGAAGCCTTGGTGACAGAACACAGGGGTGCAGCCTTGGGGGGTCACAGGGAACACAGTCTAGACTGGGACTCAGGCTTCTCGGAGGTGTCAGGCAGCACATGGCAAGAAGAAGAGTTGCCTGTACTCCAGCGCCCAGCACGCCAGGGACGGCCCCGTCAGAGTCAGCGGCTTTCTGTCAGTGGCCACCCACTGTCTAATATGGCACCTGTAACCAGTGCCCCATCTGCACACCGTCCACGGCCCAAGTCCACCCCAGATGCCTGCTTGGAACATTGGCAGGGACTGGAAGCAGAGGACTGGACAGCAGCCCTACTGAACAGGGGTCGTAGTCGCCAGCCTCTGGTGCTAGGGGATAACTGCTTTGCTGACTTAGTTCACAACTGGATGGAGCTGCCTGAGGCAGCAGGCGAGGGGGGTGATGGAAGTGCACCCCGTGCTCGTCCTCGCCCCCCTCAGTTCTTGCTTGGTCTCTCTGAGCAGCTGCGGCGCCAGCTGGCCAGGGCTCGGAGAGCTGCTATGGCAGGAAAGCGGCTCTCATGCCCACCTCGACCAGATCCTGAACTGCCTGCAGACATCTCACGATTTGCAGCCCTCATGAACTGCCGCAGCCGCCAACCCATCATATGCAATGATGTCAGCTACCTCTGACCCTGCTCTCCAGCCTGGGACAATAAAAAGCCTTTTTCTACACTGTTGATTCCATACCCCTGAGGCTCCAGGAGGCAGCTCCAGCCCCTCAAGGCACAATCCAGGCAGGCAAATGTGAAGTCTTTTCATTCTTTTCCAGGGTCTGTCTTGCCCATGTCACACCCATGTGTTCCACCACCCTGTGTCCTATCATCCATCTTCTCCATCCATGGCTTCCTTCAACAAGTTTTACTGAGTGCTTGCTGTGGCCTCAGGATTCAGGGCTCTGTGCAGGATTCCTTACAACAGCTCATAGTGCAGAGGTGGGAAGGCCATGTCTTCCTCCTCACCCTCACAGCTCAGCTCCAGCACCAACACCCGCTGTCGTTCAAACTCAGGCACCCGGCCTGTCACCTGCTGAACCAGTTCTGTCACCCTGGTATGGTATGAACTGAGGTGAATAGAGGAAAATAGCCAGCCTGGCATGAACTTGGAGGTGCTGGTGAGCCCTCTGGAGCTCCAACTAGGAGCAGGAGTAGCTCAAGACAGGAAACATCTGAAACTATTTTAGGAGCAGCTGGCTGACAGGCAGGAGGCAGGAAGTTGTAGGTCCCCTGGGAGTGGGCCATGAAAGGGGGCTGGGCAGGGTGTGGGGAGCCAGTGGGGGAGGCCCAGCAGGCAGCCCCTAAAGCAGCCCCTCCTCAGGCCTTCAGCCCTGCCCCACCCCCAGCCCATTTGCTAGCTGCGTTTGGTCAAAGAGTGCTTTAGGAAGGTGTAAGGGGCCCAGAGTGGGGTCAGGAAGAAGAATAGCTGTGTGTCCCCCCTTTTTCACCCTCTAGAGGCAGGCAGGACCATAGCCAGGTGCAGGCTCACCTAAGGGGCAGGCACTGAGCCTGACTTTCAGCAGAATCTTGGGCTGAATAGAGCAGGGCATGGCCATACAGCAGCATCGTCACCTTCAGCCCATAATGCTCCTAGAAAGACACAGGTCAGATGCCTGCTGGGCCAGGCTGGGCAGAGCTGGGACAGAGTGGGGAAAGGGCACACCTGGAGATGGGCCAGCAGCGATTCCAGTGTCATCTCAGGCTGCCCAGCAGGCACCTTCAAGCAGTCCCAACGGGTCCACTTCAGGTAATGGAACTGGAGGTGGAAGTGGGGAGGAATGAGACTGCTCATCCAAGTTGCAACCCGCGTTCCAGTTCCTAGCAGCCTTTCTTAGGGGAGGAGCTGGACTACAGGCAGGAAGCTGAGCCAGGGAGTGGGGGGTGAAAGGTGGAATCTGGGCCCAGGCTGAGGCCAGCACAGGAAATGGGGCTATGGGGCCCACACAGGGAAACAGATGATCCATCACGCAGGCCAGTTGCTGGGGGTGGGAGCGAGGGGGTGGTGCTTCCTGAGGAAGCAAGAGCCAGGCTGCTGTAGTCTCTGATAAAGCTGTGTGTTCCTCAAATGCAAGGCTGTGGGCTGGGGACACATCCTATTTGCCCATCCTTATGGGGCCTTCGACTATTCCTGTATACACTGGGGCCAAGGGCATAGTGACCACCAGGGCCCTTCTGGCCCAGACATCCCAATAGGGACATATGCTGTCCACAGAGGCCTCCGCTTCTTGTCATATTTCCTTCTCTTTTTTAAGAGTCACAAGGTTCTAGTGTCCAGAATTGAGAACAGAAGGGTGGCCAGCAGCCAGAGTCCAGGACAGGAAGGCCTTGCTAGCCCCTTAGACAATACATTGGGGTTGAACTGAGACTAGGCTAATGCAAGATGGGGGCTCTCTCCGCCTCTGTTCCATGGACAAAGGCAGCCTGTGTGCTGCTTAGAGGTGGAACACTTCACAAAGGGGCTCTGTGTCTTGTGTCCAGAGGGACCCCAGGGTTACCCAGCAAAACCTAGTGCTGACCAATGACCTCTGCCCTCTCCCCTGGGCATTCCCTCTGCCCCCCTTTCCCTGGAGGAAATGGCCAGAGCCATTGGGTGGGGCCAGAGCCTGTACACACAATCAGAGGCGTTTCCAACCCTGTACTTGTAGGAGCACACATGCGTGCAAGCCCAGGAACACCCAAGTGTGTACCCACATGCACATCCATGTATATCCATACTGAGGAAGAGCCCTGCACACCCATCTGGCACACAAATGTGCAAGCTTGTTACCTCCATGCCCACCCACCAGAGATGCCCAGACTCTGGCAAACTTACGCCTATGACCCAAGCACACATTCCTGTGGGACTGCAGACCCTCACGCCTGGTGGCCAGCCTGGTGCCTTTTAACTCAGCCTTGAGGGGACACAGGCCAGGGCCTTACAGGGAGAATCTGGACTCTTTCCAGAGCTGCGGCCCTGGTTCCCCTTTCCTACCTCCTCCCACTTGCTAATAGCTCCCTCCTCAGATGCTCCTGGGAAGAAGGGGGCTGTAGGGATGTCTGGCTCCACTAATGAGTTAAAGCTGCAGCTCCCCTAGACCCTGGACTCTTTTTGTTTGTGGTGGGAGTGGGGGTGGGAGTATGTGTGTGAGTGGGGGAGTGGCTGATGGCTGCTTCCTGTGTCTGACAGGTCCCAGCCTGGCGTCCTAGCAGGAAGGGGGCCAGAGGGAAGCTTGAGGACTCCCCCACTGCCTGGGTTCTAGAGAGTGCCAAAAAGCTAGAGTGGGCCTGGGCTCATTTTTGTTTTTGTTTTTGTACTAGAAATTGAAGCCAGAGATTCTGCCAGCCCTTTTTATTTTATTTTGGAAAGGATCTCACTAAGTTGCTCAGGTTAGCCTCGACTTTGGGATCCTCTTGCCTCAGCCTCCTTAGTAGTTAAGATGACAGGAATGTGCCACCACACCAGGCTTAGAGTGGGGCCTGTTTGGGTGGGTTCAGAGAAAACCCAAGAGTAGGGGTAAGGTGTCAAGGGCTTACCTTCTGGATGGCTGGGGCAGAAGGTGCCGAACGTTCAAGGCGGTTTTTAGCTAGGTCCAGGTAGGTATGACGAAAAGTACCAACAGGTCGTGGGCCACCCACCACTTTGTACATCTCTAGGCCCAGCAGGCCTGCCACTGCTGCTGTGGTGGTGGCAATGGCTGGGATGATCTGGCTCATGATTCTCTTGCTCTGTCAAGGACAGGAGATCTGGACAGTGTAGCACTAGAGTTTGGCCCCCATTTCCAGGCCTAAGCCCCAAGGGCTGGGGTTACCTGAGCACAGTCTGCTGGTTCTGAGATCCCGTAGTTCTGAGATCGCAGGCTAGCTGCTGCTCTCACAAAATCCATGTGGAAGTTGCCGTCTTCATTCTTTAAGGCCCAAATGACAGTAGAGTCAACACCGCAGCAGCGCCCCTCACCATGGCCACCGCATGCCTCAGCTAGGTCTCCTCACAGTTCTATAGGTGGCTGTTCACCTTCTCCCCTTCACCACTCGATGAGGCTAAGGCTCAAGGAGAGTGAGCTGTTTGTAGGGCCCCAGTGGGAGGAGAATTGCATCTACTCTTCTGCTCCTTACCTTCCCTCACAATCTTCTGGCCCAACTCCTTACCACCCCCACTTAGAATCCTACCTTGTCAAACACCAGGGGCTTCAGGGCAGGGCCCTTTCTCCAGACTTCCAGGGATTCCTGTAGTTCTTTCAGCTGTTCAGGGTCTGTCAGGGGAGTAGGTGCTGGGTGTCCTTTGTCTGTCTCCTGTGTTCTTCCTGGAACTTCCTACATATTCTTGGTGTCTGCCAAGACTGTCACTGCTTCTTGATCATGCCCAAGGAGCCCACCGATTGATGCTACAGCCTTCTCCAGTCTGTGCATGTGTTCACACCCATGTGGCTGTCCACAGCTACACACCCCCCAGGGCTTTTATTCTAATATTTTCCCAAGAGAACTGGAATATGCAATAGGCAGCAGGGAGAGGAGCTGCTGGTGGGGCCAGAAGAGGAGGCTAGAGAGAAGTGAGGTAAGAGGGCCTGAGAAGTAACAATAAGATTGTAGGGACCAGGACCCTATATTCTTTCTGCAGCACAGGCTGAAGACAAGATCAGCCTTTGAGTGCCAGGATGGGGGAAGGGCCAGGAATCTCACCAGATTTAGCTGTTTCCCTATGGAAGATGGGGGCCACATGCGGGGGGTCAGTCTGTAGCAGCAACTTCAGCAGTGCCCTGAGCGCACTCTGATCTAATGAGCCAGGTAGCCCGTGCATCTGGGCATACAGGTTGGCAGCTGCCAGTATGTAGAGGAGGTGCATGTCCTGCAGCCAGAGCAGAAGCAGATACATGGGTACGAAAGGCCACGGACAAGCGGATGGAGTGGGGCCCACGGCCCATCTGCGGGTCTGCTGAGTGTTCATTTCACATATGGACACCCATATGTGAGTGAACATGGCTCTCTCTCACCATCTGTACATCTGTAACACAAGGCTCCCCAGGGAACCCCCACTCACTTGGCTGATGTCAAATTTCAGGGGCTGGGGACACTGTTTGGATCCTGACCAGAACGAAGTTCCATCCTCATGCACCTAGGGACACACAGGCTGCTAAGTTCAGTCTAGTCCCCCCCAAGTCTTCAGCTGCTCAACCCCTAACCACCCACTTTATCACGTGGGAAGAGGCTCAACAGCTGTCTGATGTCATCATAGAAGCGTAGTTGCCAGTGGCCAAGGGCCCACTTCACACAGTCTTGCCAGGTCTGTGGGCGCACTCGCAGGGCACCCAGCAGCAGCTGCAGTGAGGTCAGCATCTGTGGCTCATTCACATCTGCCAAGGAAGTGGATGCCCTGCTGAGAGAGGAGAGAGCTGGAGGCTGAGCCCTGGGTTTAAAACCCTGGACTTCCTTCCACCTCTGTTGGGGCCCTTACTGTTGGTAGTGGTTAAAGGTCTCTGCAGGTAGTCGAAAGAGTTTCTCAAATTCATTCTGAGCCCACTGTGGGGGAAGAAGGACCATGAGCTATCAGAGGAGGCATGAGTCTGCAACCGAGTGCTGAGTTGGATGGTGTGGCACGCACTTACCTGCAGGGTGTGCACGTATGTGACAGGGAAGTACCGCAGGGTGCAGACAGGGGTGGAGGAATCCTCAGAAGCTTCAGCTGAGGCGGGGCCTTTGTAAACCTCAGTCACGTGTGGCACGAACACTGAAGCACTGCCCTTAGTGCCCTGTGTGCCTGCCTCTAGCAGTGGCTTCTGGTAGTGGATGCAGCGAGCAGACAGGTAGTACCCTGGCAAGAGGGCAGAGGCTCAGAGGGGGACTGGCACAGACTTGGGTAAGGCGCTGAGCTGAGTTAAACACTCACGGGCCTTGAAACCGTCCACGGCAGCAACCACACCATCTATACGGGAGAAGAAGCTGTCCCCGTAGATGTCCTCTGTGGTATCATCCAGGACTCGGGTGTAAGCAATCACCTCTAAGTCTGGGTTTAGATCTCGGGTAGCTGCAGCAGCCACCTTTGCCTTGGGCTTCTGGAAAAAAGGGAAAAAGATGTTGGGTACAGGGGTATTACGGGAGGGCAGTCTAAGACACGAGTGTAAGAGGGGCTGGCACTTACATCAATGTCACAGGGCCTGAACAGGAACTGACGGCTAAGGTTGGAATACTCTATGTGGTCCATGTCTACAACAGTCACGTTTCCACTAGTTCCAGCTCCCAGGCCCACTAGCGCAAAGCCTTTGAGTAGCTCACAGCCAATGGCACCAGCACCCACCTATTGTGAGAAGCAGCCTTAACCAGGGGCCTGAAATGGCCCTCCCAAATATATACCCACCCCACCCCACAGCTCACCAGGAGGTAGCGCTGGCGACTCAGTGTCTCCTGAAAACCAGCCCCAAACACTGCAATTTGTCCATCATAGCGCCAATCTTCCTAGATGAGAGAGAGGGGTCTGTGACAATTGACGGCTTTTGCTGCATCTCCTTGTTTCACTGAGATGTTAACCCAGGAACTCAGGATCATTTCTCATGCTTCTTCTCCAGCCCCGATTTTGGACAAGGCTTGTACCCCCACCCCAAGTCTCACCAAGGCACAGTCCTCAGGATTGGGAAGGAGTTTCTCATCTTCTGGAAGACAGTCGAGGGCATCAAAGTACAGCCACTGGTTCAGGGGCATAAACTTTTTGGAGATTGCCTAGGGGCCAACACTTCAGTGTAAGGGTATTTGTCAATGTCTAAGCCCCTCAGATCCAGCTGAAGCCTGCACCTAGGTTGGTGAACCCTCTAGGGCTGGCACACATTGACCCATGAGCCTCCTCACCCCATGCCCTTCCCCATCCGTGCCCACCTTCAGGACTTCCTGGGCAACCACTGCCCCCAGAATGGCTGCCATGGGACTCAGGACACCAGCACTACTCAGGGCCACCATCCGCACCAGGGCTTCATCCAGTGGCTCTTCTTCTGCCCCCTTCAGTGGTTCCAGGTTCCGGGCAAGGGTTACCATGTTCTCTGCATCCACCTATGGGATGGGTCTCTGTGGGCCCAGCATCCCCAGCCTAAGTTCCACCCTCACACAAAGCCTTCAGGCAGCCAGCCATCCTGCTCCACAGAAGAGGAAGCAGAAGTCTATGAGAGAAGACCTGGCACAGTTACCAGCCTGGGTGGCATCACCAGAAGATGCCTAGCACAAGATAGAGGCCTAGAAGACTGGGTACAGCTTCCGGCTTGGTTAGGACAGAACTGAGATCACAAAGCTGTGTGCTTGGCACTTTCACAGCCCCAGTGTCTAATCTAAAGATAGTGACTTCCAGCTGGATATGGGAGCATACACCTGTAATCTCAGTTACTTGGGAGGCTGAGGCAGGATTGCAAGTTTGAGGCCTGGGGCATAAATGTGGACCAATGAATGATCAGTCACAGAGGTGAGATTCCAGGTAGTCAGGCTGGAGGTGGTGCAATGGTTACTCACAGGATCCCAGGGCCGCAGAGGCCGATTGTTGAGGTGCTGGAACTCATGTAGTGCACGGAAGGCTTGATGCAGGCAGAGAGCACGGCGGACTTCTCGGGCACTTGGAGCCACAACACAGGGCTGGAGCAAGGCTCTGTCCAGGGGCTCCTGCAAAGGGCAGCTCAGCATCAGGTCCAGACACTGCCTGCCTTCCCCCACCCCTCTGCTGCGCAAGTGCTCCCCCTTCAGATGCACACGACTCACATGTCTCACAGTCTCAGGTCTCTTCACTTTGGTGACAGTCCCACCGTGTAAGTAAGGGGAAAAAGTTGATGTGTCCTCGATTTCCAAGGACCGATCCTCTGGGAAAGATCCAGCCCATAGTTAGGACCCCTGAACCTGAGTGGTTTTCAATGCCATCCTGCCTTGCGTAGTGTGTGTCCTACACCCTGGCGAAGATGAAGATGAACCTAGCTCAAAGGACTGGGCGTGTGGACCCCCATGGGGATGGTAAGGTCAGCTTACTCTGCACGCGGATGGGTTGGGGAGAACAGTCATTGAGCTCAACCATGCCCTCAACGCCTGAGAAAGTCACCAAGTCCCCGTCACAGAAAGAGAGCTCCTTGTCTTCTCCTCTCAGAGTGAGGATGCCAGGGGAGCCCTGGGTGAGAGGTGGTTTGGCTTAGGGGTGCCCATACCTGCCTTTCATAGGCCCTGGCAACCCTTCTCTGGCCGGCAGGTAAATTCCCATATCCTCACACCTACCTGGGTGATGTGCTGGATGTCAGCTGACAGGGGTTCCTCCTCCGTAGGATCATTTACTACGAACTCATCACCAAAGTCGCAGAACACCTGCCTAGTGTGAAGGGGCAGGGGTCACTGAGGTGGTGGTACATAGATTGTGATTAAGGATAGGGAACACTAGGACAGGCCTAGAGGGCTCAAATTGAAAGAGAAAAGAGAGAGAATTGTAAACTACAGTTTGGAGGTGGGGGTTAGTATAGCAGATCCTTAGGCTAGGGTGGAAGAACTCAAGGGGTAGAGAACAGTCATTGAGCTCAACCATGCCCTCAACGCCTGAGAAAGTCACCAAGTCCCCGTCACAGAAAGAGAGCTCCTTGTCTTCTCCTCTCAGAGTGAGGATGCCAGGGGAGCCCAGAATTGGAAGTGAGACCAGAATTGGAAGTGAGAATGGGACAGGCCTGAGGCTGGGTAGGGGGGCACTGGATCAAACTCACAGCTGTGGACAGCATGTGAACAAAGACTGGCTAAGATGTGGTAGGCTAGGCAGCCAGGCTTACCCTACGAGGCCCCGAGTGTCCGCCACTATAAAGCAGACTCCATGTTTGTGGCACAAGGCACCCATCGTCTGCTGATCCTCCAGCTTTGAGGAGGTCAGCACCACCACCTAAGTGAATATCGCAATTAGTGGGGCCACAGCCACTGTCCAGCAGTCCCTGCCGTGACTGAGGGTGAGGGGAGCTGTCCTGGAGCTGGGACCAGGGAAAGCACCTGGAACTTCCGCAGTAGGTCCTCGGTGATGTCACTGGCATGGACAAAGACCTGGACATCTTCATTGAGTTGAGCCAAATGTTCTTGAGAGGCCTCAGCCCTGCTCTTTCCCAAGTCCTTCTCTGAGAGCAAAAACTAGGGAGAGACCCAATACAGCCTGAGGAGACTCCCCTAGTCCTGACCCCACTCTGATCTCAGAACTGAAAGCCACCCAAGACCCTTACCTGAGCAGCCAGGTCAGACCAGCAGGTGGGATGGGGATCGTGTAAGGTGAGGCTGCCTACACCCATCAGGACCAGGTTCTTGGCCACCTCAGCCCCCAGGCCCTGCAGGCCTGACAGCAGGACCTTGGCTTCCTGAATTCTCTGCATAGCAGGAAGACCCAGCACAGGCCTGTGAATGGGCAGCAGAAGGGCAAGCAGTTGAGCCCAGAAATCTGAAAGCCAACCCACTTCCTGCCCCAGCACAAGGCTCACAGCTGCCTGGAGTACAGCTCCCTGTCCAGCCACTTGGAAGGCTCCGGGACGGCCATCCTGAGGTCTAGGGCTCGACAGCAGCTGCCGTGCTCACAGCTTCAGCTCTGTGGAAGAAGAGGCACCCGCAGAGGTTGCGAGCTGCTACAGACAGGCACCCAAGCCAGGGAGGGAAGGGCCTTTCCTGGTTCCTGTGTCATTTCGAGGGGAATCAAAAGTGAAAGCAAAACTAGACTGGGAAACGAGCCAGTACTGAAACCTGGCTCCCCATTTACACAAAGGTCAGCCCTTAGCCGACCAAATGGGGTCTCTCCCAAGGAGGAGTACCAGGACTGCGGGGGTGGGGGAGTGGGGGGTGGGTCTGAGTCACCTGGGGCGGGGGCGGACATGGCGCAGCCAAAATCATGCGTCCTGACTTTTTCTTTAAACTTTTGTTTTGAAATACTCACAGACTCACAAGAAGCTGCAAAAATAGTAGAGAGAGTTTCCAAGTGTCCTTCCCAGGCTCGTCTTTTTGTCTTCTTAGGTACTTGTGGCCGGGTGTCTGGGGAATAGACCACAGCTCCCCACAAAACTCCATGAGAGCTGTCATGGGGGTGTGGTTGTTTGTGTTTGCAGCAGGGGAGTGGAACCCAGGAGCTTTGCATTGAGCTACATCTCCAGCCCTTCCTTTTTTTTTTTTTTTAAATTTATGTGGAACAGAATCTCACTAAATTACTGTTACCTAGGCTGGACTCTAACTTGTGATCCTCCTGCCTCAGCCTTGTTGAGTGCTAGGATTACAGGCATGAGCCACTATGTCCAACCATAACTTTTTTTTTAACTCAAGAGAAATTCATATAACAAAATAAACCATTTTTAGGGGTTGGGAATATAGTTCAGTGGTAGAGCCAGCATGTATGAGGCCCTGAGTTCAATCTCTGGCATTATTATAAAAAAATTAAAATTTAGCCAGATGTGGTGCGGCACACCTATAATTCCAGCATTCAGGAGGCTGAGGCAGAAGGATATGTTGCAAGTTTAAAGTCAGCCTGGGTTACAAAGTAAGTTCAAGGCCCTCATACTGTATGCAGGCTACTTGCCTGGGGTGGGTGTAGCACTCACACCCTTAGTCCTAGCCAGAACTATACCAAACCAATCAGCACACTGATTTACTGTCACACACCACTAATTCCAGCATCACACACTCTAGATTCAGCCACCTCTGAGAAAGGACGTCTAGACACAAACCATAATACTGGATCATATAGTGATTCTATAACTTTTTGAGAAACAATCAAATTTTTCACAGCAGCTGCAACCATTTTATATTTCCACTAACAATCACAGAAATTTCTACTCCTCTGTGTCTGTTTCCTTTTTCTAATTATACTCATCTAGCCAGTGTGAAGAGGTAGGCCATTGGGGTCTTTGCTGTCAATCAATAAACATTATTCAATGTATCAGATGTACCAGGTATAGAAGCCAAGGCCAAATTCTGAAGTAGGATGCTATTTTTATTTGACATAAAAAAAGGAAGTTCAACTTTCATCATCTATTCTTTTATTTGTTTTTATTTTTGTTTTTAGACAGGACTTGGCTTTGTACCCCAGGCCGGCCTCAAATTCTTGATTCTCCTGTTTTAGCCTGTGCAGTACTAAGATTAGAAGTGTAAACTACCACACCCAGCTCTATTCTTTTCTTTTCTTTTTTTTTTTTTTGTCTTTTGAGACAGGACTTCACTATGCAGTTCAGGCTGACCTGGAACTTACTTTGTAGGCCAGACTATCCTCAAACTCACAGCAATTCTCCTGCCTTAGCCTCCTGAGTGCTGAGGTGATGGACATGCACCACCACATCTGGCTGTTCTTTTAATTTAAAAAAATTCATTAAAATAGAAAACAACTTTTTTTGACATAGAATCGTTACATAGCCCAGATTGGTCTTGAACTAGTGGTGATCCTCCTGCCTCAGATTCTCCAGTGATTACAGGTGTGTGCCATCACATCCAGAAGAAATAGATGGGTTTTAAAAATTGTGGGAAAATGGGGTTGGGGATTTAGCTCAGTGGCTTGAGCACTTGCCTGGCAAACGCAAGGTCATGAGTTTGATCCCTGATACAAAAAAAAAAAAAGAAAATTGTGGGAAAATATACATGGGAGAGAATGTATCATCTGAACCCTTCTTCTTCTTCTTTTTTTTTTTTTTTTTTGTACCAGAGATCGAACTCATGACCTTGCACTTGCCAGGCAAGTGCTTATGCCACTAAGCTATATCCCTCATCTGAACCCTCCTAAGTCTAATTCAGTAGCATAATGTACATTTACATTGGTTACAGTGCTTACCACTATTCATCTTCAGAATTTACTTACTACCCCACACTGAACCTCTGTACCTATCAAACAAAAACTCCCTGTTATTCCCTACTCTGCTACATTAGTGTTTTGTTTTATTTTTTTGTAACAGGGATCAAACTCATGACCTTGCACTTACCAGGCAAATGCTTATGCCACTGAGCCAAATCTCTAGCCCATTAGTTCATTTTCTGTTTCAATAACAAAATGCCCAAAGCTGCACTATGCCTGACAGATGTTCCTAAATTTGATGAAGTACAATTTAGCTGCTTATTTTTTTTTAATCAGTGCTCTGATGTCATATTTAAGGAATCATTACTGAAACCAATGTCATGGAATATACTTCTATTTTCTTCTAAGATTTTTCTAGTTTTAGCTTTTAGGTTCAGGTCTTTGATTCATTTTAATTTTTGCATACAGTACAAGGTAAGGGCCAACTTTAGTTTTTGTGTTGAAATACCTAGTTTTTCCAGCACCATTTGTTGACTCATTTGTTCTTTTCCCTACTTTGGCCTACTTGTTGAAACTTAATTGACCATACATATGAGATTTATTAATGGACTCTCTTGTATTCCATTTGTTTATATAACTATCCTTATGCCAGCACCATACTGTTTTGATTACTTTAGCTTTGTATTAGGTTTTAAACTAAAGTTTTTCATTTTCTAATTTTGTGCATTTTTATTTTTTAACTATTTGGGATTTCTTGAAATTTCTGACAAATTTTAGTATGGACTTTTCTATTTCTTTCTTCCTTCTTTCCTTTTTTTTTTTTTTAACAAAGTCTAGCTCTGTTAGTCACTTTGGCCTCAAAGTCATGGTAATGCTCTTGCCTCAGCCTGCCAAGTGCTGGGATTATAGGTATGTTTCATTACACCTCATAAACTTTTCTATTTATGTAAAGAAAATTTGTTTTGACAGTAATTGCACTGAATCTATATACCACTTTGTGTCATGTTAGTGCATTAATATTGTCTTTCAAAGCATGCACATGAGATGTTTTTCTGTTTGTCTTTGTATAAATCATTGTAAAAGTCACTTCTTCATTGTAAATTTTTGGCTATTTCATTCTTTTTGGTGCTAATTAAGTGAATTGTTTTCTTAATTTTTCTTTTAGATTGTTTATTGCTGATTGTTGTGTGTTAGTTTTGTTTTTTTTGAGACAGAGTCTTACAATGTAGTTCAGGCTAGGCTTGAACTTGCAGTGATTCTCTTGCCTCAGCCTTCCAAGTTCTGGGATTACAGGCATGAACCATCATCCTGGTGCATGTTGGTTTTTTTAGTTTTGTTTTGTCATACTGGGGACTGAAGAAAAGGCCTTCACACTGAGCTACATCTTCAGCTCCTCCTTTACAATTTTTTGGTTTGAGACAAGATCCTACTAAATTACTAAATTGCCCAGGCTGTATTCAAACTTCAAATTCTCCTTCCTAAATGCAGGAATTACAGGCATGGGCTATCATGTCTGGTTTACATGTTGATTTTGTATCCTGAAACATTTTGTTTTGTTTTGTTTTGAGACAGAGTCCTGCTATGTAATTCAGGCTAGCTTTGAGTTCACTATGTAGCCTAGGCTGGCCTCAAACTTGCAGTGATCCTTCTGCCTCAGTCTTCCAGGTGCTGGGATTACAGGCATGTGCCATTGTGTCTGGATATCCTATAACATTTTTTTTTTTTTTTATCTTTTTGAGACAGGGTCTCACTATTCAGTTCAGTCTGGCCTTGAGCTCACTTTATAGCCCAGGCTGGTCTCAAACTTGCAACAATCTTCCTGCCTCAGCCTCCCGAGTGCTGGGATTACAGGTGTGAGCCACCAATGCCTGGCTCCTGTAACATTTTTATGTGGATTTTATCTTATTTGTTTTTTGAGACACAGTCTTGCTATGTAGTTCAGGCTAACCTTGAACTCACTATGGAGTCCTGCTAGCCTCAAATTCACTGTGATCCTCCTGCCTCAGCCTCAAGAGTGCTGAGATTGTAGGTATTTGCCACCATGTCTTTGGTGTGAATTTTTTTTTTTTTTTTGTACTGGCAGGCACTTACACCACTGAGCTAAATCCCTGGACCTCATGTGAATTTTTTATAGAGTTTTTACATATAAGATCTTGTCATATGTGGAGATAATTTTAATATTTTTTTCAATTCAGGTAGATTTTATCTCTTTTCTTGACTAATTTTTCTGGCTAGAACTATGTTGAATAGTGATAAATCATTGATTTTTCTCTTCATTCTTAGTATTGCATATTATATTATACTTGATTCCCCCCCCCTTTTTTTTCCTTTGGTACTAGGAATCAAACTCATGACCTTGCACTTGCCAGGCAGGTGCTGTGCTGCTGAGCTATACCCCTGGCCCATTACCTTGTTTTTTTTGAGACAGGCTCTCACTATGCAGTTCAGACTAGCATTAAGCTCACTTTGTAGCCCAGGCTGGTCTCAAACTTGCAACAATCCTCCTGCCTTAGCCTGAGATTACAGGCATGAGCCACCAGGCCCAGTTCCTGGCCTATTACACTTGATCTTAACCAAAAGAGTGAGGAGCTATTGTGTATGATGTTAGGTGTGGGTTTTTCTTTTTTAATGTCCATTCAATTTTAATTATTTTATCTTTTATTATTTTACAATATATTTTTAAAAATGGCATTACAGTGGCCTTAACTGCTCTATAAGGCCTGGAATAAAAGGACACCAAGTACACAAAACACATCAAGCTGGAATATCTACTTGTAGCAAACCATTACTACCAAAGGGTTGTTTATGAAATAAGATGTGCAGCAGTGCAAAGTAAAATATCTTGCTAAAAAAGAAAGAAAACTTTGCATTAACAGTTATAGAAAATAAGTGGTATTGTTCTCTTTTTTCAACTCCTCTGTTTTGGCATCAAGTATATTATGCATTTAAAGCAAATGCACCCTGAAAGCTCATGTTTGTTTTTTAGACAGAGTTTCACTATGTAACCCAGGATGGCCTTAAACTTACAACGATTCCCCTGCCTCAGCCTCCTGAATGCTGTTATTACAGGTGTGTGCCACCACACCCAGCAAACTCATGTATTTTCTGTTCATGTGTATCACCTGCATCAGAAAGAGACATCATACAGACACATCAGAAAATAGTGCTCTCAGAGGCTGGGGATTTAGCTCAGTGGCATAAGCGCCTGCCTTGCAAGCACATGGTTGTGAGATTGATCCCTGGTACCAATAAAAAAAAAAAGAAAAGAAAATAGTGCTCTCAGTTCCCTCCAATACCTTTTCCTCCTGAAGATCCCAATGTTAGGAAAATGTTAATAGTGACAGTATTTTGTGATTTTCTCCAATAACACTGGATGTTTTAAATTCTCTCTAAAAGAGGTAAAAACAAGGAAACCATCCAGTATCCAATTTTTGCATCACTTTCTTCAAGTAGTAAAATAGTAGCTCTACATGGTGATGAAAATGAATTTTAGTGTCCTATTTGCCTTTAAGTGTGTAAACATTAAAATGTATCTGAATATGGCTGGACTTCCACAAATAAAACCTTAGTTGCCCAATAATTGAGAGCATTGTAAAATAAAGCACTACATCCATGTAATTAGCTCTTACCTACCTCCAAACACTATGTATATTTATCAATATTTACTTATATTACTCTAACTGGAGCTCTTTTTTCTGGATATGAGAAACAATGCTGGCTTTATTTATTTATAAGCAATGATTTGCTTTTATCCCCATTCAATATGACAGCAGCATTTTCGTAATAAACTCACAAAAAGCAATACAAACAAATACCTACTGAGTAGGCTTCAGCCCAGCAGTGCACTTTTTTTAAGTTAGACTACTATAGCAGCACAATAGCACTGCGGGTGTTCAATTGTTTTCCTTTTTCAAGTTTGGCAGTTCTTTATTACTAATTTTTTTTTCCTATTAGGGGTGTTCTGTAATCTCAGTGTAAGGCCAGAGAACATTTATAATTGTTCACAATAGCATGGTGGCCTTAAATCTCAATAGATGACATAAACAGTGAACAGTAAACAATTAGGCCATCGCATTCAGTCTCCTCCAGAGAGTTCCAGAAGTCCTTTACTACTACTGTACATGTTTCCTTCTTCTTGGCTGGTTTTGTGTTACTCTTATTAAGGTAACAAATAAGATCACAAGTTTTTGTCAAGTTGTATTTTTAGAGAACTACTGTGTTCCAAAGAATACATTTCAATTTGAAAACTGTCATTAGTCATGTCCTCTCTGTAAACATGGTTGGCAAAATAAAAAAGGCATCAAAAAGTAAATAGTATCAAAGCATGTGTTGTTCATGAAGAATAGAAAAATGTCCAGTAATTCATGTACATCCTGAACCACAAAAAACTTCTTTTCAGATCAGTCCTGAGGCTTGAGAAAATGAGTTTTCCTAATCACATGGTTCGTATAAAATAAAAAGTAAAGCTGCACATACTCTATGCAATTAATCCCAGCACTCAGCATTATATTGTCTCGTGTGAAAAGCTGAAATAATATGTGTGTATGTATGTTATAACATACATACACACATAACATATATATATATATTAGTTAAGATAGCTATACTACTCACTTCTCAGTTCCTTAAAAAGAAAGGTTTGTGCTAATATTATTTGGACAATTAAACAGATATCTTGTACTCTAAGTAATTTAAAGATAATAATATGCGGGGCTGGGGATTTAGCTCAGGGGCATAAACGTCTGCCTTGCAAGCACGCGGTTGTGAGTTCGATCAATGGTACCGATCAAAAAAAAAAATATGCAATGTATTAACCATTGCTACCCTCTGATTATAGTGTTTTGAAATTTTTTTCTCTTTAAAAAAATAAAATAAAATTTTAAAAAATTCCATCACTCAGGAGGCTGCAAAAGGAGGGTTGCTGTAAGTTCAAGGCCAGCCTGGTCTACACAGTGAGTTTAAGGACAGGCTGAACTACACAACAAGACCCAGTCTCAAAAAATAAAGTGAGGCAATTAAAGGAAAACCAAAATACTTTCATAAGCAAATGAATTCCACCTGTAGCCTCTATTCTTTGTACCACACAGTGGGATAAAATGTTCAATAAAAAAAATGTTCAATAAAATGTAAAAACCAGGGCTCAGTGGCAAAAGCACCTGCCTGGCAAGTGCAAGGTCATGAGTTCAATCCCTGGTACCAAAAAAAAAAAAAAAAAAGTAAAAGCCACATATACAATCATGTAATCCAAAAACTTCTGATTGCTGTGCTTATTGCAAATTGCACTTGACAGTTCACCACAACAATGGGAAACTTGCCCCTTGTTCACACAGGCTTTGAGCCCCAAACTGAAGACAAAGTCACCAGTAAAATGATCTGGATGAGAAGTCTGCAGCTTGCTCAGCTGGCTGGCTCCACTTCTTTGTGGGAGACAACCTGGGACATGGATTGCACAGCTCCTTTGTGAGACTACATCCTCAGGCGGATGTCAGGCAGCTCTGGGCTCTCTTTCCACTTCTGCACAAGTATCTTGAGATGGGACCAGCATCTCTTCCCCACTTTCACAACCTGCTGAGACTTTGTGACCTTAGTTGATGCTACTGCTGATGCCAGCGTCTGTTTTCCAGTCTGAACAGATTGGTACCACACATCTTAGAACAGCCATTTGAAAAGTAAAGGTAATAACACCTTAAATTCTTCTCCTCCTTCTTCTCCTCCTCTTTCTTTTTCTATTTTTAAAATTTAATTTAATTTAATTTAATTTAATTTTTTTGAGACAGGGTCTCGCTGTGTAGTCCAGGCTGACCTTAGTTCATTATGTAGCCCAGCCTGGCCTTGAAGTCACAGTGATCTTTCTGCCTCAGCTTCTTGAGTGCTAACACCTTTAACTTTTAACAAAACTTCTTCACATGGGATTTCTCTGAGATGTATTGTCAAGACAATCTACGAGCAAAATCAGTTTTAGTACATTGTCTTACAGTTCCCAGAAGAACTTGAGCTTTCCTTTGATGTCTCGTTATCACTATCACTGTCTGCATATTGGAAGACTGAAGAATATCATTGATGTTAGAGGCCAGAGGTTTTGCTTCTGGAGTTGTAGTCTTCTGTGTAACATTTTGGAAGCTTAACATCATGCTCAGTTCTCTCCATCTTTTCTCTTTGCACGACATTCTGCCAGCTATCAAAGTGCGAGCAGAGTTAAGAGGACCGCATGACAGGGATGTCGTGAGAATCCATAAATAATATAAGGCCAGCGGACACTCTGGATTGTGGACAGTGCCTCTTCTATTTAATGGATCTGCTGCTGGATCCTATAGTGGGTTAGCTACAGCACTGATAGAGTACCACATTCTCCCTTCATGGCAAGGAGGAATTCATCTTCCACGACACATGCATGAATAAAATCTTAAATTCCATGCTCCAGAGCTTGCTTTAGGAATCCAGAGCCTGCCACACCATCAGGACTACCTGTGCAGACAAGGGACACAGACCCAGGCAGCAAGGAGCAAGTCCCTTGGTTCATAGTCACAGTCTGGACAATCGCAAAAAACTAGACTGACTGAAGAAGCTGAAAAATAAAGTTGCTGGAAGGGTAGTTGTGAATCTTTCAAACTTAACTTTTTTTATGTTCAGAAAGTTGTCATAATTCCTATATTATTCATTGTTTTTATCATGGACATGTGTTGAATTCTGTCACATATTTTTTTTTCTGTCAACTGTCTTTTTCTTTCATTTCATTGATGACATTCATTGTTCTCCTTATGTTGAATAGTCACCTTTGCATTCCTAAGATAAAACACTCTTGGTTTTGGAGCATCTATATTCAATGACATTTATTTTTTCTTTTTGGTACCGGGGATTGAACTCATGACCATGCACTTGCAAAGCAGGCACTTATGCCACTGAGCTAAATCCCTAGCCACTCAATGGCTACTATTTTGGTAAGGATTTTTGCATTCTTATTTCTAATGGATATTGGCATATAGGTTTTTCCTCTTACAGTGTCTTTGGCTTTGCTCTTAGAGTAAGACTGGGCTTATAAAATGAGTTAAGAAGCCTTCTCTCAACTTTTTTTTTTTTTTTTTTTGAGACAGGGTCTTGCTATGCAGTTAGCTTGGCCTTGGACTCATCGTGTAGCCCAAAGTGGCCTTGAACTTGCAGCAATCTTTCCATCTCAGCCTTCTGAGTGCTGGGATTACAGGCATGTGCTACCATACCTGGCTCAGTTTTTTAGAAGAGTTTGATAAAATGATGTTAACTCTTTCTTAAATTTTTTATGGGCTCACTAGTAAAGTAACCTTGTTTATTTTCCTGGAGTTTTTTTTTTTTTTTTTTTGAGACAGGGTCTCACTAAGCAGTTCAGGCTGATCTTGGGCTCACTTTGTAGCCCAGGCTGGTCTTGAATTTGCAAGGATCCGCCTGCCTCAGCCTCCTGAGTGCTAGGATTATAGGAGTGCACCACCATGCCTAGCTTTTTCTGGAGGTATTTGATTAACGATTCAATACATTTACAAGGTAGGCGTTTATGCCACTAAGCTAAATCCCCTCAATACATTTTAGTTACAGATCTATTCAGATTCCTTTATTTCTTCTTGTGTCAGTTTTGTTAGTTTCTGTGTTTCTAGAAATATGTCCATTTCCAGTCAATCAATTAGATTATAGCTTTTTTTTTTTTTTTTTTTTTTTTGTACTGGGGATTGAACTCATGACCTCACGCTTGCCAGGCAGGTGCTTATGCCACTGAGCTAAACCCCTGGGCCCCTAAAGCTTGTTAGCATACATTTTCTTTCTTTCTTTTCTTTTTTGTTACTGGAAATTGAACTCAGATCCTCTTGGATGGTATTTCCTACCTTTTTTCCCCTACCATTTTAAAGTATAAATTGAGATTATTATTATTTTTTAAAATCAGTACCAGGGATTGAACTCACATCCATGCACTTGTGAGGCAGGCGCTTATGCCACTGAGCTAAATCCCCAACCCCTAATTGAGATTATTAATTTTAGATCTTTTTTTCCTTGAGGCTAGGCTCAAACTCACTATTCTCCTGCTTCAGTCACCCAAGTGCTGGGATTACAGGTGTGTACCACCACATCAAACTATCTTTAGATTTTTTAACGTGTTTTTATAGCTATAAATTTCTCTCTGGACCTCCTTTACTACATCCTATAAATTTTAGTGTAATGTGTTTTCATTTTCCATTCATCTTGAAATAATTTTTTTTTCCTTGAGACAAGGGATGGCTACGTAGTGCAGCCTGGCCTTGAATTCATTGCAATCCTCTGGCCTCAATCTCCCAAGTGCTGGGATTACAGGGGTATACTACCATGCCTGTTGGGGGACTTAAATTAAAATTCATTTGGATAAATATCTGGAAGTATAATTGCTGGATTATGGTAAGACTATCTTTAGCTTTGTAAGAAATTGCCAATGTTATCAGATCACATGGTGGCCAGCCAGTCCAAGCTTTCAGTTTTGCCCAAAGAATTGGCCAGAACACCTAATAAGCAGGTAAATGCAACGTTTAAAATAAACTAACTAACTAACTAACTAACTAACTAAATAAATAAATAAATAAAGCACAGGAAAGAGTGAAGAAAAGAACAAGGTTAGATATGTCTCGAAATAAGACAGGCCAGTGCAGAAACAGTATGGCAGAACAGCAAGATCATAGCGGTAGCAAAGACAATGGTCACTTCTATACCCTTTAAGATTCAGTCATTTGAAAGCTGCTCTGCCCACACGTCCTGGCTGCAATTGACAAGTCACATCTTGTTTAGCCTTGTGTTCCAGCTCAGGTTACAGCCAGCCTACCACATCCTAACTTCCTGCCTCACTAACATATCTTCCAAAATAACTAAACTGCTATGGTTTGAACTAGAATGTGACCCCAAAAGTCTAGGGTGTTCAAAGGTGGGGCTTCCAAAAGGTGATTTGGTAATGGAGGGTTAGGGTTAGGGTTAACCCTAATACCTACCCTATGGATTAATCTATGAATGAGTTCATAGCTGAATGTGCAGTTAGGAGATGGGGCTTACTTGGAAGAGGTGTGTTGCTGAAGGCATGACTTTGGAGGGTGTAACTCTTTCCTGGCTCCTTCCTTTGCTCTCTGCCATGTGGTGAGCCGCTTTTTTTATTTTTTTAACCGGGAATTGTACTCACGACCTGGCGTTTGCCAGGCAGACACTGTGCTGCTGAGGTATACCCCCGATCCTTCATCTATCCTTCAATCATGTTTTTGCCTTGGAGCAAGCCAATCATGTACTGAACCCCTCAAACCATGAGGCAAATTAAGCTACTCCTCCTTTAAATTGTAGGTGTAAGGTATTTTGTCCCAGTAACAGGAAAGCTGATTAGTATATATACCATTTTGTATGCCTGCCAACAATGAATTTTTTGCCAGAATCTGATGCTATTTTGGATTTTTGCAATTGTAATAGGCATGTAGTCCTATCTTATTGTTTTATTTGCAGCTTTCTGATGACTTACGATATTGACCATCTTTTCATATGGTTACTTGCCATCTACATATCTTCTTTGGTGAGGTGTGTTTAGCTTTTGTTGCTGTTTTTTTGACAAGGTCTCACTATGTAGTCTAAGCTGGCCTTGAACTCATAATCCTCTTGCCTCAGCTTTTTGACTGCTGGGATTATAGGAATGTACCCTTATGCCATTTGTGGCTTTTTTTTTTTTTAAGTCTCTTTATGTTTTCTCTCATGGGTCATAATTTCAGAATTTTGCTTAAAAACTCATCTGGAGCAAACTGAGGATCATCTAGATCTTCCTTTCCCATTATCTTCTAGGAATATCATAATTTTGCTTTTTAGTTATATCAGTGATCTATTTTGAGTTAATCTTCATGAAAGGTCTATGATGTGTCTACATTTTTTTTTTTTTGGTGTACATATGACCCAATTATTCTGACACTTTCATAGAATTGCCTTTGCTCCTCTGTCAAACACCAGTTGACTGTATTTGTATGGATCTATTCCTGGGGGCTTTATTTTGTTTCATTGATTGACTTTTACTAATAACAATATTGTCTTAATTACTGTAGCCTTATAGTAACTCTTAAAGTTGGGTAATGTCTGTCCTTTTTTTTCAATACTGTGTTGGCTACTCTTTGCTTTTTGATTTTCCATATAAATATTAGAATTAGCTTATCTGTAAAAGCTTGTTGCAATTTTAGCTGGGATTGTGGTGAATTTGTAAAGCAAGTTGTGAAAACAGACATCTTTTTTGGGGGGGGTACTGGGGATCGAACTCATGGCCACGTGTTTGCAAGGCAGGCACTTATGCCATTGAGCTAAATCCCCAGCCGAAAAGTTATCTTGACAATACTGTTTTCCCATCCACTGTACCTGGGAATAACTCTCCATGTATTTAGTTCTTTAACTTTCATCAGTTTTGCAGTTTTCTCTACCTACATCTTGCACATTTAAAAAAAAAATTTTTTTTGTTTCCTTTGGGTACCAGGGATCAAACTCACAATCTTGAGCTTACCAGGCAGGCCCTGTGCCACTGAGCTATATCCCCGGCCCCATCTTGCACATTTTAAAAAGATCATAGTTAAGTATTATTTTCTTTTGGTGCGTATAAAAGGCATTATATATTTGGATTTTTTTTTTTTTTTTGAGATAGGGTCTTGCTATACAGTCCTGGCTGGGCTTGAACTCACTCTGTAGCCCAAGCTGGACCCAAACTCACAGCAATCCTCCTGAGTGCTGGGACTACAAGTGTTCACCACCACCTATTGTGATTTTGTAAGTCATTTTGCTAAGTGTATGTTCTTGTTTTTGGTTGAAGTTTTTCTTTTACCTCTGTAGTCAACTGGTGACCTGACAAAGACATTGGAGGGGAAAAGGCATTGTTGATCTTCTAAGAGATGAAGAAGGGTACAGCACAGACATTAAAACCAAGGCAAATATCTCAGGCTATTGCTGGACCCACTGAAGTGTTCAGGCCAAGTTTTGGAAGGCAAGGTTCCCACTGCCTGTGCTAGTATGAGTCAGCTGCTATCCCATGGTGGCTGACTGACCCACAGTCTGTCCCTGTACCCAAGACCCTCTGTTGTTAAATATCTGAACAGGGTTCAGAGTTCTCTAGTTGATTACAATCACTGGTCTTTCCAGCTCAGTGGTTCCTTTGATTGAGGTACCAACTCCTAGAGCAGCAGTGGTGAATCTATGGTGCATGTGATAAGATGAAAGCTGTTACTGGGTGAGTTGTTTTTTCTAAACTAAAACCTCAGTATTCAGGTTTAATTGCAGTGTCGGCACTTTGTGATAAATTGAGTGGATTTTGGGTTGCAGTTTGGGCCCTCATCCCTAAAAGGTTTGCTATCACTGCCCTAGAGCTTCGGACCCCACCATCATGGTTGACCATATTCCAGTGTTTTGATCATTATGACTCTATATTAAGTTTTTAATTTGAGAAGCACTTTTTCCCTTCTAATTGTTTTGGCTTTTGGGATCTCATTTTTTTTTCATTTCCACAAGAAAAAATTATTGATATTTTGATAGGGATTGTACTGAATTTGTAGGCAAATTTGTGGGCATATTGCCATCTCAACAATGTTAAGTCCTAGCTGGCACAGGCTTGTAATCCCAGTTTCACTGGATTTTGGAGGGCTGGAGTCTCCTCCTGGAGGTATTTCCAGGTTCTTTTCATTCCAAACAAAAAATTGAGTGAAACAAAATGATGGCAAAGTTTCACATTTATTTGAAAAATTGCAAGTGAAAGGTAAGAGTGAGCTTGGGCTGAATAAAAGGGAAAAAAAATCTAAAAATCAAAATAAAATAAAGTATACCCTGGAGGCTGAGGGGAGGCTACCATGAGTAAAGCTAGGATAGTATACTTTCAATGGCATCATCTCCTTTTATTCATTCCATACATCGGGGTTCTCGTGAGAAGCCTATATTTGAGGTCTTGAGAATTATTTGCAACACGTGTCTGGGATCCGATCACACCTCCCTTCCCAGCCAGTCTAAGCCATGCCCTATCCTATCTCACCAGCGACTTAGGACATTGAGGCAGGAGGATCACAAATTTAAGGTTTGCCTCAGAACATAATGAGACTTTGTCTTAAAAAAAAAAAAATCTTCAAATCCAAAAACCGAAGAGGTCTGAGACAGGCAAGCAGCACCTAAATCTCATGTTAGCCTGTGTCAGCTAGAGTAGGGATGTGGCTTGGCCAGCAGCTTTCTGCCCTTCTCCTCACTTTCCTTCCCCTCCCCTTGTATCCCAAGGGGCCGGGACAGTTTGCTTTGGTATTCTCCCTGGCTATCAAATCACCAGTGTCTACTCCAGCATGGGTGCAGCCAAGAAGGCAGTGTGGTACCCCTCTCTTACTTCCATCACTTCAGACTATATTGCTAGCAGTGCTGTTTGTTTTGGTTCTGTAAAGACAGGGTCTTGCTATATAGTTCGGGCTGGCCTTAAACTCACTATGTAGCCCAGAATCACTTGTGGAGATCCTCCTGCCTCAGTCTCCTGGAGTGCTGGGATTTCAGGTGTGTGCCACCACACATGTCTGTACTGTTGGAGTTTTGAAGGAAAAAGCATTGTGGAGTGGCTGTGGTCAGGGAGGGATTTGGGCCCCTTATTTGCATACCCAACATTCTCACCAAGCCTTCTGCCAGATTCCCTGGTTTCAGCCCTCTCCCTCGCTGAAACAGGCTGGCAAGTGTGACATAAACTGCACCTCCCAGATACTTCTTGGTTTTGGCCTAGGAGGGTTTGCTCTTGTGTACTAGCCCCAGTGTGCTGCAGCACAGGCCCTGTTAAAACAAACACTTACTTTACTGTCTTGATTCATTTCACAGGTAGTATGCACTAAGTTTCCAAAAAAGACAAATAGACACTCAGAGTTGCTAACACCAAAGAGCTCTAGAGAGTACCACACAGCAGAGACCAGCAGCAGAGACCAGCAACCAACAGAACTCACCTGCTACCAGCAGCAGCAGTGATGGCAACTGGTTGTGTCAACTGATGGCATCCATCACTAACTGGTGTCAGCTGGTGACATCAGGACTGACAGCAGAGCTGTGCTTTGTCAATTCATGATTTTCATCTAAATCAAAGAACCCTCAGCTAATTGGCAACATCTCCATATATTTAGGTCTGTCTTGGGTTTTTAAGGTTTTTGCGGGGGAGGATAATCATCATGTCTGTAAAAGTTTTTCATTATCCCAAACAGAAACTCTCATATTTCCCCTCTCTAGTCCTTGGTATCCTCTATTTTCTTTCAGTCTCTATGAACTTGCCTATTCTAGATACTCAGTAGAATTGCACAGTAGTCCTTTTATATCTGGTTTATTTCATTTAACTGTCATAAGTTCTTAACCAATATCCTGATTCATTAGATTCCCATTCCAGTGAGGTTGGCACTGCAGTCTCCATTTTATAAAGAAAATCAAGCACAGACTGCAGGGAACTTACACAGAACACTCAGCAGGGGGAGAGGGTGCTAGCTGCCAACCTAGTGACTGACCCTCACTATACCTCAGCTCATGTCAGCCTCAGGGCACCCAACATCCATAACTAAGAGCATCACCTCCTTTCTCAATATCCCCATGCTTCTCTAGATTTGCTGGAAGGTAGCCAGGCATCTTCAGCCTAAGGTACTCACTCACTCCCTGTTCCTTTCATCCAGGGCCCTGAGTAAACTCTTGTTGAAGGGAGAGGGAGGTTTATGGAATCCCAGCCAGGCTAGGGGTCCTGAAGGCAGGACCCAAAGCCTCACAATTTGACCACTGGTAATTTGTTGTGCTTGCTATAAGTGTCCTTTATGGACAGATATCTACTCTCCTCATGGCTTGTGGGATATGTTCTGGTGAGAGACTGGGAAAAACTATAATGATTTTTTTTTTTGAGATAGGGTTTCATTATGCAGTCCGTGCTGGTTTTGAATTCTTTGTAGCTCAAACTGGCTTCGGTTTTTTTTTTAATTTTTAAAAATTTTTTAGATTTTTTGAGATAGGGTCTCACTACACAGTTCAGGCTGAACTTGAACTTTTTTTAAAAAAATCGGTACCGGGAATCGAACTCAAGACTGCATGCTTGCAAGGCAGGCACTTATGCTGCTGAGCTAAATCCCCAGCCCCTTGAACTCACTTTGTAGCCCAAGTTGGTCTCAAACTCACAGCAATCCTCCTGCCTCAGCCTCCCAAGTGCTGGGATTAGAGTTATGTACCACCGTGTCCAGTTTTTTTTGTTTTGGTACCACGAGTCAAACTCATGACCTTGGGTTTACCAGGCAAATGCTATGCCATTGAGCTATATCCCTGGCCCCCCATACTGGCTTTGAACTTACAGTGATCCTCCTGCTTCAGCCTCCTGAGTGCCAGGATTACAGGCATGTGCCACCATTCCCAACCAGTGATCTCATTCTTACTAGAGTCTCTCATGGCCTATGAGAGATCCAATGCTTAGGGATGAAGCTGCTGGGTCTAGGTGATGCTCCTGCTTTAGAAAGTCACCCCAAACAGTTTTCCAAAATCACAGGCAAATTTATATTCCCAGAGCTAGGAAGAAAAGACTATCTTTTGTTACTTTACATGGAAAATTTTCCCCATCTTAACACCACTGTCACCTCTGTCCCCCACTCTGCTTGGCCCAAGTCATCCCTAGTATTAAGCCATGAAAGGAGAACACACTGGCTAGGATGCCTGAGAAACCTCAAGTACTTTTGCCCATACACACAATCAACAAGTGATCTTCGTCTCTAGGACCAGAAAGACTCAGCCAACTGGTCATTGCTATAAGCAGAAGCTTAAAACGAGGAGCCGATCGGAACTGTATAGACTCCTAATGCTAAGTCCAGTGTCGTGGGGAAAGGCACGTTGAGCAAAGGAAACAGTTTCTTGGTGTCACTGGCAGCTTTTCCTGCTCGTCTGCCTTGCTCTCCGGGCTGGTCCTGAAGGGGGCCATCCCCTATAAGACTCCTGGCCCGGCCAGTTCTTGGTTACTCACTGGAGGTGTGAATCTGGCCACTGCTCAGACTCCTTGTTACCACAGGAAGGTGTCCAGCTTGGTCTGAGAGGGAGGTTGCACAGTCTTTGCCCTCACTCTCTGCTTAGTCTTGGCCTTAGGCTTAATAGATAGTGGACAGATGACAGTTGTGTCAGTCTGGAGGAAACATTAAGGAAGAGACCTGGAGGGGAATGAGCACAGACCCGGGGTGCGCGGCACTACTCTCCTGAACAGGGTCCAGCTCTGCACACCCGAGGCTGCAGGCGTCAGCAATCTGGGGGTCTCGGGATGTGTGGAGGGGGCCCCACAGCTCAGCCCGGCCCACTGCCAACAGAACAAGGATACGGGCTGGATGAATTTTGTCCGTCCCCCAAGGCCATCAAAGCCTGTTCTCACCTAGAGCAGAAGGAATAGATGTTGAGCAGGGTGACGGGCCAGGGGCCAACTACTTTTGAGATGGCTGCAACCTGTCACTTACCACATCTGTGCTGTGACAGGACTCAGTTATGGCCCTCTTGGGCTGTTTCTGACCCAAGACAGCCTTTCGGATGAAGACAGGAAAGGCACCAGCTAGTTCCTCATCTGGCTCTTCTATACGGCTTTGGCCACCCCGGGTGTGCTGGGAGTCCTGTGGGGGAAACCCAGAGCTAGACTTGAAGACCCAAGTGGAAGCACAGTAGGGAGGGCAGTGGTGGCAGAAAAAGGTCATGATCTCTGGTTCCTCACCAGGGGGCAGGAGAGATAATAAAGAGGGTTGCAGGGGTGGCTCAGAAGTATCTCAGTTCTGAGCCAAGAGAGAGGGCTTCTGACCTCCCAGGGTTGGACAGGGATTACCTGTACTTCCTGCTGGGAAGCCCTTACCTGTTTAGGAACTTTGGGCTTCTTCCTGAGCACATCGTGAACAGGAGAGCTACAAGAGTGAAACATAAAGGCAAAGACTGGGTAAGAAAACATGGGGGCCAGCACATGTCTGTAAGGGAGGTGGCAAGCGGCATGGCTGCCGTCAGCTATGTCCTGGGATGGGTGCCCCTGGGAAATGCTTCAGTGGTATCCACCCTAACTACCAGTCTGTGAACAGTTGGACAGAACAGTGGCTGAGTCAGGGCAGGCTGGACCATGTCTTAGTCCTGTGGCTTCACTGCAATGCCCTCCAAGTCCCTGGGCACCTCATCATATTCCAGGCTTGACATGTGGCTGGGGAACCCAAGCAATTTATCACCCAAAGGAGTCCAGTCATGCCCTAATACAGTCAGAAGGTATCCAATGAGCTCAGGCCTCGTCCTGCATACAGAGATGGGGCACAACCTCCACGAGAGTGGAGAGTGGCTCAGTAAGCGAGCCACTTAGTAAGGTAGCCCAGTGTACTCAGGGCCCAGAGTCAGTCCATCACCCTATAGAAAGTGTGCAGGGACGGTCTGAGGTAAAAGAGGGATGGGCCCAGGACTGACCTACTTCTAGTCCCAGAACTAGGCATTGTTTCCATCTAATTCCTGGTCACCCTTGCAACTAAATACCCTCTCCTGAGCTGACACTGTTCCTTTTCAAGTCACAAGAGGCCAGGAAGAGGGCCTGTTGCCTCTGGATTCCTCCTTGTCTGCCTCCTTAACTTCTGATGAGGCCATATAACATTCCTGGAAAGATTCTCTACTTGCTATAAGTCTAGCTCTGGAGCAGCTGAGTGGGTTAGCAATGTTCCATGCTCCCTCACTCTCCCTACAGGTCCCGATGATGGTAGGTGTATCACTAAATTGCTTGGCAGCCTGAACACCCTGGTACTCACCTTCAACCTTACAGCTGCAGAGGAGGCAATGGGTGGCAGCCAGGATACAGTGCAGGCACTGAGGGGTGCCCTGTCTGAAGCCCACAAGTGCTGGGTTTGGTTCTCATTGTTCCCAAGCCTGAGTGATACGACATGAATGCTCATGCCTGAGATTGGCAAGTGGTGGCTTGCCCTCTTACACCCCCATTGCCCAATATCTCAACTTCCTTGTCTCATGCCTGACCTTAAATTCAGAAGAAACCTGCTGGGCTCCAGATTTCCCTTGCCCGAATAGCACACACCCCTACAGCATAGAAGGGTACAATGCTTGTCTCTATGATGAATCATACTTAGTGTACCTAGCCGCGGAGACTACCTTCCTTTTCCTAGACCCACTGTACTCCAGCACAGGTCTTACCTGTCTCTTACAGCGCCAGGGCTCTTCTGGACTACTTCCCCGGGTGGTGGGGCCCTGGGCTACACAGCTTGAAATGGTCTGCCTCAAGCATGAGCCTCAGAGTTGTGCAATGGAAGAGGAAGTTTAGAGTCCCTGGCTCAAGACTGGAGTGCAGGCATTCGAGCTATCAAAAGCACTTAAGCCAAAACTGTCAGCCCAGAGCTCTCCCTACTGGGACCTCTACATTCTCTGTAACTCACGACCCAGTGCATTACCCTGAAGGGTGATGAAGAGGACTGAGATGACGAGAAGAGCTTTGCACAGATTTGAGTTCTCAGACCAGGGAAGAAGTGGTAGGAAGCAAAGCAATGGCCAAGCCCAGACAGCCCTCACTGTCCCATCAACCACTCAGAGCCACTCAGGCAGGGCCCACCAAGATGTCTTAGCTATCCCACTCCAGGTGGCAGACAATGCCAGGGATTGTAACTCACTGTGCCTTTTCCAGGCAGAGCTTCTTGGAGCAGCCATGCTGGGAGCCAGAGGGCTGGGCTGGCGGGGTATCCACGTCGAAGGTAGCATCAAGGACGCTGTGGAAGGATGGCCGGCAGAGCTTCGGGTTTAACATCTCCACGGGAGCTGGGCTGAAGGCAGAGGTGACCACAGTGGCAGCTCAGAGGGACCACAATCTCTCAAGCATAGTAGACAGTTCAACACAGTGGCCCAGAGCCCATTCCTGACTCAGCTGAGCCCTTTGCAAAGTCATGAGACAGCGAATATCAGGAAGACAGGAGGAGGCAAGCAAAACCTAAGCAAGTAAGCAACAGATCACTGCATGTGGACCATGCAGCTTAATTCCTCAGACTGCAGTGCAAGGAGTAAGAGATGCTGCCATCGACTAAGAGAAAGAGGTGCTTCCCTGCACTATGAAGTCATCTGAAAACTATTCCAGTACCTCCTCCCTCCTTTATGAGCTGGAGGTCTGTTTCCCTTCCTGCTAAGAGTCTACCTTATTTCCTTCTCACCTTTTGAGTTCTCTTTCTTTCTTTCTTTCTTTCTTTCTTTTTTTTTTTTTTTTTTGGTCTTTTTGAGACAAGGTCTCTCTATGCATTTCAGGCTGGCCTTGAGCTTACTTTGTACCCCTCTCAAACTTGCAACAATCCTCCTGCCTCAGTCTCCCGAGTGCTGGGATTACAGGCGTGAGCCACCATGCCCAGCTTACTTTTGAGTTTTTCTTGAGATGGAGTTTTACTATGTAGCCCAGGCTGGCCTCAAACTCAGCCTGCCAAAGGCTGGGATTACAAGTGTGTGCCACCATGCCCAGCAGTCCCCCAAATTTCTTAAATAAATTTTGCCAGGTGTGGTGGCACATGCCTGTATTCCCAGCTACCAGTACCTAAAAGGGTGAAGTGGGAGGATAACAAGTTCAAGGTCAGTCAGAGCAACTGAGCAAGACCTTGTCTCAAAATAAAAAATTAAAAGGGCTGGAAATGTAGCTCAGTGGTATAGCACTCCTGGGTCTGACCTCCAGTACCACAAAAAAGAGAACCAAAAAAAATTTCTTGGGCTAAGAGTGCGACTCTGCGATAGCATTACAAGGATGTGGGCTCAGTCTCTAGCACTGAAAAAAATTCTTACAAATTCCTCTTAGATGCCAAGAAGAATAACGTGGACTCTGTGAACTAAACTGAATATATTTCCAGGGCATTCCAAGGAGTATTTTAAGTTATAGAATTATCAAAGTATACAGAAGCATTAAATTACCTTCATGTGGTCTCATGATACTTTTTGTTTTTGCTTTTGTTTTTGTCCTTGAAACAAGTTCTCCTGGACCTAAGAAATCCTCCTGCCTCGGCTTTCCAAGTGTTAGAACTATAGGCACACAGCACCATTCTCAGGTTCCTGAGGTCTTCCTCTACACTGAAGCAGAAGTCTAAGTAAGCAGCCATCTAGCAGATGACTGGTATCCCCTGGGTTGCAATCTATGAGCAACCATCAGTAACTAATGGAATAAAAATCAGGCATGCCCTAGCCCCTCAGAGCAATCTCCTTCAAGCATCTGCAATGGTTTCCAGTCTACAAGAGAAAAGTCAGAGCCACAAGTCCTTGCTTGACTAGCAGTCCTCAGCTCTACAAGGTGATTTAAGAAATGTGCCAATCCAGCTGGGCGGGGTGGCACACACCTGTAATCCCAGCACTCGGGAGGTTGAGGCAGGAGGATCACTATGAGTTTGAGGCCAGTCTGGGCTACATAAGCTCTTTCAAAGTCAGTGTGCACTACAAAGTGAGACCCTTAAAAAAAAAAAAAAAAAAAAAGAACCTATTCATTGTGCTATGTTGGGAAAGCACAAGACTTCTTTAGAGCCACAGGCAACACACTGGTTGTATCATAGGGGTGAGGTAGAAGCAGGGACTTTAAGCTGACCCCTCAGTGTGGAGGAGTCTCAAGACAAAGGCAGAGGCAGAAAGGGAAGAAATGTTCTATTCTAGGGAACAGTGTGACTTGCCTGGCTCCATGAACACTCCAAGGTATAGCACCAAGGGTTCAGGGAAGTGTGTGTGTTTATGAGTGCGTGTGTGTGTGTGTGTGTGTGTGTGTGTGTGCACCTGTGCATATAGCAGAGCACAATGCCCAGGGCTAGAGAAATTTCTCTGAGGCTGACATGCTGTGCAGACAGGAGGAGTGGATCATGGGTCACAAGCCTTACATGGAGATGGTGCAAGGGGGCATCACACAGGTTGGTTAGATAGGCAGATACCAGAAACCACTTAGATATGAGGAAGAGGGGACCTGTGGAGACATGAAGAGGTGGCTCAACTAGGGCATGGAGGTACACACCTGTAATCATACTTGGAAGGCTAAGGCAGGAGGATTGCTGAGTTTGAGACCAGCCTGGGCTACACAGCAAGTTCAAGGTCAACCTGAACTACACGGTGAGACCCTGTCTCAAAAAAATAAAGCCCACAAAATAAAATTTATAAAGGGCTAGGGATGTAGCTCAGTGGGAAGACCTTGGGCTCAATCTCTAGTATCTCTCTCTAACATAGACACACATGGCTCAAAGAAAGCACTGCTCAGGGAGAGATGTCATCTGTTTGGCTTCCCAGCTGGGGCGCTCCTGCAGGTAGGAGATGTTCTCAGTCGGACTTTCTCAAAAACACCAGAGGAGGAATGGAGGACCACTCCTGGCAGGGACCCAGTCTCTGTCTCTTGGCTCCCTCTGCTGGCAGCTTTAAAGTTCTAGAGCCCCAGAGGGATTGTTTTAGAATGAGTGGTTTCAGAATTTGGGGCAGACAGAAGCATGTGAATTACTCTATAAGCAGGACACCTGAGACACTCACGCTCCTGCCCCATCCGCAGACTGTCCCTTGATTCTCTCTGGCCTTTCCTGGCCGGAGCCCAGAATTTGTCTCAAAGTTGCTTTTCAGTTAAGTCTTGGCTGGCTCTCAGGAGTCCAGAAACCTTGGGCCACTAATACCATCAAAGCTAGAAGTGAGACCCTTCTTGAGGAGCTCTCCCAGCATGCAAACCTGCACCACCCCCAGAGGATCAACAAACCTCTCTAAAACCAGGCGGTTGACAGTCTCACTGGTCACTGGTGGTAGGTTCAAGGTTTCCTGTAACATCGTTAGCTTCTTTTTCAGGCTCTTGGGGAGGCAAAAATGAGTGAGAGAAAGGCTGAGTACAGACATCTAGAGAGGATAAGCGGCATGTGAGATGTGTACACACAGGTTGCAGGACCCCTCTCTGGAAGGGTCCTTTCTCTGGTGACCAAGGACCTCAGGAGGCAGGTACAGGATACACTGTGAGGAAAGATATAGGTTGTAGACCAGACTGAGGTCAAGGTGCACACCCCTGGCCTACCCCTTGTTCCAGGAAGATCCTGGGAGTTCAGAACCACCACCACTGACCAGTACATAAGAGTCTCAGGTGGAAGTAGGCAAGCCCTACTCTTTTTTTTTTTTTTTTTTAAATTAGACAGAGTCTCCCCATGTAGTTCAGATTAGCCTTGAACTTACTTTGTAGCTCAGGTTGGCCTCAAACTTGCACTATTCCTCCTGCCTCAGCCTCCAAAATCCTGGGATTTCAGGCATGTGTCACCACACCAGCTATCCAAGCCTTACTCTTAAAAGCACTATGCCATCCCTTATTCTCATCAAGCCAGGGACACCTCTCACCGTGATTTCCTTGTCAGCATTCTGTAAGTCCTTCTGAGCTGACTTTAGTTCCAGCTTGGTCTCATTTAATTCAGAGTAGACTGTTTGCAACTACAAGAAAGCATAGGGGGAGCGAGATGTGGTTGGATATGTCTATAATCCAATCTATAATTAGGAGGTTGAGGCAGGAAGATTGCCAGGAGTTCAAGACCAGCCTACACTAAAAGCAAGATCCTGTCTCAAACAAAACAAAACACAACCACCACCAACAAAAAAAGTACAGAGAGTAAAGGACAAGCCAAATGGTGGCCATATGCTCTTCCCCTTGTCTGCTGCTACCCAGTTCATGGTCAGAGTAACTCAGAGTTCATAAGAAACCAGGGGGATGGGGGAGACCCCAGACATCAGGGGCTAGGCCTCAATCTGGCAATGCATTTGTGACAGGACTTTCTGGAATGAAGGTGCTCTCTGGACACTGTATCTTGTGGCTACATCATCTTAGAAGTGAAAACAGCCTAGGAGCAATGCTCAGCCTGGTGTTACATGCAGGCCTCTGAGTTGTCATATTTGAGGCCTATGCTCCCTAGTCAGCTGAGAGGTACCAGGAGCCAGGAAACACAGAAAGAACCATGAGTGTGTGGCGTGGTAGGCTACCTCCATCACCTGCTGTCCCAAGAGGACAAGGCACATGGTAAGAGCCAATGCCCAGTGAGGACCAGTAATCAGTCCCTGTAGCCACCCACCAGCCCCATGGGGCCACCTATTCTCTCAGGCCCCCAGCCTAGCTCAGAAGACCTAGAGGACAATGACAAAAGGACCATATTTTTCTCTCCATCTTTTTCTTTCTTTTTTTTTTTTTATTGGTACCGGAGATCAAACTCATGACCACGTGCTTACAAGACAGGCGCTTATGCCGCTGAGCTAAATCCCCAGCCCTCCCTCTCCATCTTTTGCTCAATGCGCAGGTACCTTGTTTCTGGAGAGGACCAAGTCCTTCCGCAGCTTGTCAGCCAGCTCCCCTGAGGCCTTCCTTGCCTCTTTCAGATTTTCATATTCTCTGCAAAGTAGCCATAAAAAGAGACGCCAAAATATGACACCTTGACAGGCAGACCCAGCCACAACAACAACCTAACACAAGGCCTCGTTACCTTCTCAGCTCAACCTGGGTCCTCTTTTTGTACCTGAGTCCAGTAGGGGCCAGATGGCACTGAAAAGGGTCCTGCGCAGAATGCAATGGGACCTGGTTACACAGATCCCCACCTGGCCTGCAGACATGGGTGACTGACAGGTTGTGCAGGAAGCTCTGGCCTCACTAGAGGGCTCTCTACACCACCTGGTCCCTATAGGAGGCATTCTGGACCCTCTGCTTGTCACTCAAGTGGCCTCTTTCCTACCACCCTCACACCACCATAGTGAAGAATATGAGAGGTTTCTGATCTAAGTCAGGCAAGGTCAGTAATAGTGCTGATGGGAAACAACTCAGATACCCAAGAAGGGGCTTACAGCTTGGAGACCTATGTAAGATCTATAGATACAATACTTATTCAACAACACTGCAATTCTTTTTTTTTTTTTTTGTACCGGGGATTGAACTCAGGACCTCGTGCTTGCCAGGCAGGTGTTTATGCCACTGAGCTAAACTTCCAGTCCCTTTTTTGCAACAGGGTCTCACTATATAATTCAGGTTGGCCTTGAACTCACTATGTTGCCCAAGCTGGCCTGGAATTTGCAGTGATCCCTCTGTCCTCAGTCTCCCAAGCGCTGGGACTACAGGCTAGTGCCACTATGCCTGGCTTCATTGCAATTCATAGCAATCCTATGAGGCATGTCTATTACTAGCTCCACACAGGAGAGTGAGGGTCAAAGGCCAAAAGCTCCAGATCACACAGCTCATAAGAGGGGGAGTCAAGCAGAGGGGAAGTCAAGCAGAGGGGGCACAGCTACAGAGCTTACCACTTGACTCAATCTGCTTTACAAAAGACAGGCAACAGAGGCATGGCTAGGGCCTCATGGCCTAGCTCCTGCACATGCTGAGAGAGCCCAGAGTACATACTTTTTGAGAGACACACAGTATACTGCCAGCTGTTCCACCGCTGACTGTCCCACACCCATGTCTCGAATCATTTCCTCCACCTCAGGCCGCTGGCTCTGGAGTAGGAGCTCAATCCTGAAAAACACACCCGGCCCACAGCATTTGAAATCTAGAAGCTGATGGTTAGTCTGCTTCCCTTTGCTGCTGTTGCTATAGCAACAGCCTGAGCTGCTAGGATGCTTTAGCAGGTGGGTGTGCCCAAGGAAAGGCTCCACAGTAGAGGTGAGCACAGCTACAGGGGTACTGCTGAGGAAGAAGAGGAGCTGACAAAGGACCTCAAGGTCAGGGATTTCCTGTGGAAAGGTTCAGGGAGGGAAAGATCTGTCAGGAAACATCTGGATACAGGCAATGGGGGAGGAAGGAGTGTGGCACCCTCCCTCATGGAAAACAGAGGTCCACAGAGACACGGTTGGCCTGAACTCTCCATTCCCTAGTATACTCCTGAGACACATCCCACCTGGGGCCACCAGCGAGACGACACAGCACAGATGCCAGCTCCATACTCACTGTTCCATGGTCTTCATCTTGTTCCTGAGTCGGCGGGCCTCCTCTCGTGCTTGTTTAGTTTCATCCTGCTGCTGCTCCAAGTATTTCATCTGCTTCTGAGGGGCAAACACACCCATACATGTTGCTTGGAAGTTACCAGGAGCCATGGGTAAACTCAGTGGGACATGCTGCCTTAGCACTACCTGCACTGTCCTTTGAAAATGCTTATGACTATATACCTCCACATTCCTGGATAATATATGACCCCCTACTCAGGTCTAGGCTTCTTCTGCTAAGAGGTAGTATACTAGCTGCTGCTTGCTGTCCATGCCTGCTTCCTCTGAAATATACTTACCATAGGCATAATTCACTGCCAAGGCCATTGTGGGTTGCTGAAGTTCCATGGTCTGGGCCTCACTGTGCATGTTGTACAGGTAGCTAAAGAAGTCCAGAGAGCAAACCCAGGCCTCAACATCAATTATCTAGACACATAGACAGGTACCAGTATAGGAAACTGAGCCAGAAACAGCTAGCCATGATATCCTTGGCAGGAGGCCACTGTATCTCTGACTTGGGAATGCCCTCAGAGACTTCTGCTTTGCAGCCAGGTGCAAGTTGTGAACCCCACCACACGGCCCACTGACCAGGCCATGTGATCCAGCCCAGCCCCCAGGCAGGAACAGAGAATGAGTATCCTGGGACCTTATCTGTTCACAAAGATGGCTCCTTTTCTCTTTCAAATGGCATCCAGCAAGGACTGATCCTGCCTACAAGGCCAGAATATCAATTGTGGGTTCAGATCAATCACCTCATGCCTCTTAGAGAGCAAGAGGCTCACCAAGCCAGGCTGATACAAAATTCATCTGGGTCTAGCCTGCTCACTCTAACGGGCTTTGATCTGCCTGGTCAGCTCAACACAGGCAACTTCAAAGGCCCTTGCTCTTCCCTGGATTCTGTTTGATCCCGCTGCAGAGAGCAGCCTAGAGTGCTAATGGAAGGTTCTTCAGGCTGGCATCATCAGTGGAGTATGAGCCACTTTTGGAAACACGGCCCAGCTTCACCGAGGTCTTAATTGAACACCCCTCTGTGATGCTGGGTAGGGTGCACTTGTAGGTCAGATGGCCACAGGATAGGAGAGCCTCAGGAAGAAGCTATTTGCTTTTACTTCACAACTGCACAAACCAAGGTGCTGACTGAGGCAGAACCAGAAGACAAGCCCAGAATGGTAAGCCCAGAGCTGAGGCTCTACTTCCCTGCCAACTCTGTGCCTGCAAAATGGGTGGACCTACTTTGAGTGTGGCACAGAGCATCTCAGTCTTGTCTAGGGCCGCCTGCAGAGATTCCACAGTGGCATTGCGTTCTTCCAGCGTGTCCCGCAGAGTGTCGATGATGTTCTGGCTGTCTCGTTTCTCCTTCTCTGGAGCAGGGAGAAAGGATGAAATATTAGGCCCATCTACCCATCAGCATGAAAACCTGGACACATGAGTTACAGCTCTTCATCCCTGAGCCAGGTAAGTATTAGACTCAGGCCACAAAGTCAGGTGACCTACTTCTCTCTCTGATATGCACCAATTCGGAGCTGAACTGCTTGGGAAGATTTCACTGTTCTCCTTCCCTTCATTATTCTAGAACTCAAGCAGGTTCCTGTCAGCAGTTGAACCTTCTCAGCAGTTGAACCTTCTCTTGCAGATATTTTGTCCATTCAGCAGCCTCATCTCAGCCTGGGTCCTGGGCCAGAAACCCCACACAGAGAGAGGAGGCTCAGCTGGCCTAAGCAGACAGCATCAGTCACATCCTTTCCTCTCTTCTCCTCTCCTGGCAGTCACAAGTTAGCAGAACTCTTAGACATACAAAGTGGAAAAAGCCCCTGGCTCTGCTAGAAGGTAGGAGGCCTTCTTTCTGGGGTCCCTTCTCCAGCATCCAGGCAAGGGGTTCCTGTTGGCCCTGTGTCTTGCTAACTCACCTTTCTGGGAAAGCTGGGCTCTGATATTGTCCAGTTCATTCTGCAAGACAATACCCACAGTAAGTGACAGGAATGCATCACAACTGCCTTTACATGGCCTCCCACAGGCTGTGAGGAGTTCCAGGATGGGCCAATAGGACTGTACAGAATACAGCCTGATAAACCCAAAGCCCAAGCTAAGCCAACAGTAAAGACATAAGCTTCATTTTATCTTTACCTTTTCAAAACATGGGTAAAGCCAAGCATGATAGTACACACTTGTAATCTCAGCACTCTGGGAGGTCAAGGCAGAAAGATCAAAAGTTTGGGCCTTGGGTAACTTAGTGACTATCTCAAAACAAACAAAGGGGGATAGTGTATTGGGATGTAGTTCAGTGCATGGACGCTGGGCTCAATCCTAGTACCACAGAATAAATAATATGGGCATAGGTAAGATGGAGGAAACCAATCTCAGCAGCAAGGGGCTGGGACAGGGAAAGGGGTAAAACAGGGAAAAAAAAAAAGTGGAGCTGGGTCTGTGACTCAGTCCTGACAGCAGAGGCTTCCATTCCCTGGCCTGTACCAGCCTCACCTCTGGACATCAGGTGTGCTCACAAGGGACACAGAATAAGGATGACTGAGGACCCTGAGCCACCCTCCTTGATTAAGAGTGTACCATTCTCCAAGCTCTAAATTGCTTCTATGTGCCACAAACCTTTCAGGCCCAGAACCCAATTAGGACTGCTAAGCAGGGCAGCTTCACATGAAACTTCACGTGTGCCAGGTTCTGACAAGCCCGCTGTGAGGGACCAGTTAGCCACTCAAAGCCTTTGAATATGTTCCCAAGTCACTGCCACACTACTGAGGCCAGGGCGGAAGCGAGTCCAGTTCCCATGTGGGAGTCCAGAGAACTCACACCTCTGCACAAGAGAAGTAGCTACTCCATAACCAAGAAAGCCAAGTTTATAGGAGTGAAACACTTGATTAACGGTCCATATAGGTAGCTGGACAGAATTCAGGCAAACCTTCCTCCAAATCACCCTTCAAGCTCAGCATGAGACTCAGAATGTCACACATGACCCCAAACTAAGGCCTAGTGGCTGAGTTAGTCCCCTGCTGTTAAACACTCCCCCAGGACTCTATAGGCAGGGGCTTCTGGAGCTGAGCTATCAGTAAGGCCGAACAGCTGGCAGAGGAAGTGCTGGATAGGAAAGGACATGTGGTTCTGAAAACACACACCAGCCCAGGGCTGCTGCACCACTGTGCATAGCCCCCAGCCCCTTCCATACCCCAGCCATGTCTTCCAGGCACTTGCCCCAAACAACTCATGTTGCCTCCCTGACTTATAGACCTGGTTTCAAAAAACAAAAACAAAATGAAGCTCCCTTTGTTGCCTTCATCACAGAGAGAACATCATTTAACACTGGAAGCAGTCACCAGACAAAAACATGCTGGCTCAAAACGCAAAACACCGAAACAGTGAGATTGCAAGGACAGCAGGACACTTGGGATCAGGGTCAAGTGAACTCTGATCTGACAAATGCCCAGCCAATTAGCTCTCAGAGTCCTGGGATCACTTGTGAACCCTAATCCAACTGCCTCAAGAGCTTTCGGGGACTTCTGGGAAGATGGTGGAGCAGTAAGCAGCAGAGAAAACAGCATCTCTGAGAGTCACCATCCAGACGTTGCAGTATAGCATCATGAGGAAGACAAGGAGGAAGGAAGTGGGTCCCCTGGACCCAAGAAGAATCTGCAGTGTGAACTGAAGCCCACAGAGAGAGTAAAAAGGATAACTTCAACGAAGAAGGTGGTAGCTGGCAGCCTTTATCTGGAGCTGGACTCACTGCACTAGAGGAACTGTTGGAACCTGGAGACACACAGTCACTGTGATGGTGGCAGCTGGCAACCCCAGAAGTCTCTGCAGAGAGATGTAACAGTGGGGGGAGTGGTGGACGTGGAGGACTGCACTGGCTGGTGGTGAGTGCAGAGGACTCAGTCCTCCCATGGGAGAGGACGACTGGCCTGGAGCCATTCTAGAGCTGGGCAGGATAAGCCCAGAACCCAAAACTGCTGCCGGCTTCCTCCAGCAGCTCCTAGTTGGGGGCAGACCTGTGGAAATTGCTTAGACTGCAGCAAGCTCAATGAGTCTGGTCTTGTGGCAGGCCTGCTAAGGTTATCTACTACTCCACCATAAGGAATCGCTGGCTTGTTGGAATACAGTGGTACGATTCAGGACTCTATCTCCACAGGCTGCCTACTAGTGACAGAATCCTGTAAGTGGATGCTTTGGGCTTCTTTTTTCCCTCTTTTTTTTCTTTTGTTTGTTTCTTTTGTTTTATTCAGTTTGTTTTTTCTCTTTCTCTTTCATTGTTTTTGGTTTCTTTTTTATGAGTGTGAGAGTGGTTTCTAGCCTCTTTGCGGGTTTGGTTCTGTTTTGTTTTACCTTTTATCTCTTTCATCTCTTTTTCTTTCAGTCTTCTGAACCACTTTCCCCAAGTTGGTGGAACCCACCTTTGTCCTCCAACCTTACCTATCAACTCTTTCTCTTTTTCCACTTCTCTATTTTCTCCTTAATCCATCTTAAATTTTAACCCCGAGAGCAAAATTGACATATTACAGACATATACTGCATATAATTATCTGGTTTGTTTTACGTTCTGTTATATAATCACAAATCTAGTTCACATGGTTAAAAATTGAAAATTAAGGGTTAGCTCAGTTTGTTGTTTTCTAGGATGTGTTTGATGCTCTGGTGCCACTATAGCCACAACTGACATAATTGTTCTGAACAGCTGTTGGCCCTGATAATCCATGACTGAAATTAACTGAGGGTCACAGAAAATACAGTGGATTTAATATCATTTTGCTTTGAAGTCTTAACATGCTTTTGTTCTTCTATTATCATTGGTTCTACCATGTTATGTCTTATTGGATTTTAATGTGTAATAATATAAACAAATTTTTTATGGAAAATGAGATATTATAGAAGCCATTGTTCATTTTCTGTTATTTGTTTCAGAATGCCTTGTAATACTTTCATTCTCTTTAATGGTTTTATTATATTCTGTTATGTTTGATATTATTGTATGTGAAGCTATGCTCAACTATTTCAAAGAAAGAGACATTATGGTAGCTACTGTTGATATCCAACTGTCTTGTTGTGAAATGCTGTGTTGCTTGCATTGTTCTGTTCTGATCTGCTTTATTCTGTCCTCTTTTGTTTTATTCTTTTAAAATTAAAAAAAAAAAAAAAAAGAAAATACAGTGGCTCAGTGCCAAAGAAAAGGGACCGAGGCCAAATAAGCAACAATTTCTCATCTCCCACAAACTGAAGAGGTAAGATCTTCCAACAGACTCAAAACCCAAAAACCAGCTATACCTGGAGGATACCTCGGAGAAGTAATCACCACCTAAGTGTCCTAAAAACCACCAATATAGCAACCCACTATAGGCAACTTACAAGCATCACCCCAGGAATTAAACTAAAAAAGAAAAGAAATGAGAAAATACTTTAAAAAGATGCAACCTCAGACATCCAATTCACCAAAGGCAAACCCAAGGTGGCAATGAGGTGGGACAATTTGAAAGCCCCCCACCAGGTATCCCTGAAATAGAAACAACAAAGCAATTGAATGAGGCTCTGGAAAAAATGAAATAAGAAATAATCTCTCAGATAACTACAGAGATTACGAAAATATACACCATGCTTAGCAGTGTTAGAGCAAACACATAAATAGATGAGCTTAAGAAAATTAGGGAAGCTCAGCATGGGAAACGAATAGAAGACATAAAGCAGATTCAAGCAGATATCCAGGAGAATAAAAATGCCATTGAAGGTATTCAAAACAGATTAGGCCAATGTGAGTACAGGATCTCAGATACTGAAGACAGGCTTGCAGTTAGTGACCAGGAAAAGAAAAATTTCTCAAACGTAGCAAAGGACCATGAGAAATCAATCCAGCAGCTGCTAGATGAGACAAAGAAGAATAAGTTAAGATTCACTGGACTCAATGAACAAGTAGAAGATACCACAAATGATATAAAAACATATTCACAAACATTGTGACAGAAAATTTTCCTGGTAGAGAAAAAGAATTTGACATACAAATAAGTGAGGCATATAGAACTCCAATTAACAGTGATCAAAAAGAATCTTCATCCATGCATCTCATAGTCAAGATTCCAGAAATTCAACACAAGAACAGAAAGTCAGAAGCTGTTAAGAGAAAAGAAACAAACCAGCTATAAAGGAAAGCCCATCAGAATCACAGCTGACTTTTCAGCACAAACTTTCAAGTCAAGGACAGCTTGTAAGTTCTAAAGGAAAACAATTTTCAGTCTGGATTCATGTATCCCACAAAACTATGTTTCAAAATTGATAGACAAATAAGACACTTCCATGACAAAGAGCATCTGAGGAAATTTATGACCACAAAACCAGCACTCCTAAATGTTCTGAAGGACATTCTAGACAGAGATAATAAGGACTACAGCTCCATAAACCCCAATAGAAGGAATCCACCAGGAAAGGCAAACAATTAGAGGGAAGGAAAAAAAAGTGTGTGGGTGGAGCCAACAACAGTAAATAACATCAAGGATAAGTCAATATATATGAGGTTGGTTTGGTTTTTTTTTTTTTTTTGTCTTTTTGAGACAGGTTTTCACTATGTGAGTCAGGCTGGTCTTGGGCTCACTTTGTAGCCTAGACTGGTCTCGAACTTGCAATGATCCTCCTGCCTCAGCCTCCTGAGTGCAGGGATTGCAAGAGTGCGACGCCATGCCTGATACATACATACATACATATATATATATATATATATATATATATATATATATATATATATAT